>CM055909.1:12920769-13050769 GCA_029582155.1 Panopea generosa
GGTTTCAATGGACACGTCAGTTGTCTTCTACACCCTCTGGCCTGCCCACTGACACCCAGTTTTTGATCGTGGCTCATGTAGAAGTCGGTCATCGAGTGTCCCCAACACGGCGACACACACCAGGCAGCAGTCTGTAGGCTGTTTGGAGCGAATAAGGGGAAAAGACGGCATTGTGTTTCTGGCCAATATACCACCCTCCGGTAATACTTGGGTTTCAATGGACACGTCAGTTGTCTTCTACACCCTCTGGCCTGCCCACTGACACCCAGTTTTTGATCGTGGCTCATGTAGAAGTCGGTCATCGAGTGTCCCCAACACGGCGACACACACCAGGCAGCAGTCTGTAGGCTGTTTGGAGCGAATAAGGGGAAAAGACGGCATTGTGTTTCTGGCCAATATACCACCCTCCGGTAATACTTGGGTTTCAATGGACACGTCAGTTGTCTTCTACACCCTCTGGCCTGCCCACTGACACCCAGTTTTTGATCGTGGCTCATGTAGAAGTCGGTCATCGAGTGTCCCCAACACGGCGACACACACCAGGCAGCAGTCTGTAGGCTGTTTGGAGCGAATAAGGGGAAAAGACGGCATTGTGTTTCTGGCCAATATACCACCCTCCGGTAATACTTGGGTTTCAATGGACACGTCAGTTGTCTTCTACACCCTCTGGCCTGCCCACTGACACCCAGTTTTTGATCGTGGCTCATGTAGAAGTCGGTCATCGAGTGTCCCCAACACGGCGACACACACCAGGCAGCAGTCTGTAGGCTGTTTGGAGCGAATAAGGGGAAAAGACGGCATTGTGTTTCTGGCCAATATACCACCCTCCGGTAATACTTGGGTTTCAATGGACACGTCAGTTGTCTTCTACACCCTCTGGCCTGCCCACTGACACCCAGTTTTTGATCGTGGCTCATGTAGAAGTCGGTCATCGAGTGTCCCCAACACGGCGACACACACCAGGCAGCAGTCTGTAGGCTGTTTGGAGCGAATAAGGGGAAAAGACGGCATTGTGTTTCTGGCCAATATACCACCCTCCGGTAATACTTGGGTTTCAATGGACACGTCAGTTGTCTTCTACACCCTCTGGCCTGCCCACTGACACCCAGTTTTTGATCGTGGCTCATGTAGAAGTCGGTCATCGAGTGTCCCCAACACGGCGACACACACCAGGCAGCAGTCTGTAGGCTGTTTGGAGCGAATAAGGGGAAAAGACGGCATTGTGTTTCTGGCCAATATACCACCCTCCGGTAATACTTGGGTTTCAATGGACACGTCAGTTGTCTTCTACACCCTCTGGCCTGCCCACTGACACCCAGTTTTTGATCGTGGCTCATGTAGAAGTCGGTCATCGAGTGTCCCCAACACGGCGACACACACCAGGCAGCAGTCTGTAGGCTGTTTGGAGCGAATAAGGGGAAAAGACGGCATTGTGTTTCTGGCCAATATACCACCCTCCGGTAATACTTGGGTTTCAATGGACACGTCAGTTGTCTTCTACACCCTCTGGCCTGCCCACTGACACCCAGTTTTTGATCGTGGCTCATGTAGAAGTCGGTCATCGAGTGTCCCCAACACGGCGACACACACCAGGCAGCAGTCTGTAGGCTGTTTGGAGCGAATAAGGGGAAAAGACGGCATTGTGTTTCTGGCCAATATACCACCCTCCGGTAATACTTGGGTTTCAATGGACACGTCAGTTGTCTTCTACACCCTCTGGCCTGCCCACTGACACCCAGTTTTTGATCGTGGCTCATGTAGAAGTCGGTCATCGAGTGTCCCCAACACGGCGACACACACCAGGCAGCAGTCTGTAGGCTGTTTGGAGCGAATAAGGGGAAAAGACGGCATTGTGTTTCTGGCCAATATACCACCCTCCGGTAATACTTGGGTTTCAATGGACACGTCAGTTGTCTTCTACACCCTCTGGCCTGCCCACTGACACCCAGTTTTTGATCGTGGCTCATGTAGAAGTCGGTCATCGAGTGTCCCCAACACGGCGACACACACCAGGCAGCAGTCTGTAGGCTGTTTGGAGCGAATAAGGGGAAAAGACGGCATTGTGTTTCTGGCCAATATACCACCCTCCGGTAATACTTGGGTTTCAATGGACACGTCAGTTGTCTTCTACACCCTCTGGCCTGCCCACTGACACCCAGTTTTTGATCGTGGCTCATGTAGAAGTCGGTCATCGAGTGTCCCCAACACGGCGACACACACCAGGCAGCAGTCTGTAGGCTGTTTGGAGCGAATAAGGGGAAAAGACGGCATTGTGTTTCTGGCCAATATACCACCCTCCGGTAATACTTGGGTTTCAATGGACACGTCAGTTGTCTTCTACACCCTCTGGCCTGCCCAGTGACACCCAGTTTTTGATCGTGGCTCATGTAGAAGTCGGTCATCGAGTGTCCCCAACACGGCGACACACACCAGGCAGCAGTCTGTAGGCTGTTTGGAGCGAATAAGGGGAAAAGACGGCATTGTGTTTCTGGCCAATATACCACCCTCCGGTAATACTTGGGTTTCAATGGACACGTCAGTTGTCTTCTACACCCTCTGGCCTGCCCACTGACACCCAGTTTTTGATCGTGGCTCATGTAGAAGTCGGTCATCGAGTGTCCCCAACACGGCGACACACACCAGGCAGCAGTCTGTAGGCTGTTTGGAGCGAATAAGGGGAAAAGACGGCATTGTGTTTCTGGCCAATATACCACCCTCCGGTAATACTTGGGTTTCAATGGACACGTCAGTTGTCTTCTACACCCTCTGGCCTGCCCAGTGACACCCAGTTTTTGATCGTGGCTCATGTAGAAGTCGGTCATCGAGTGTCCCCAACACGGCGACACACACCAGGCAGCAGTCTGTAGGCTGTTTGGAGCGAATAAGGGGAAAAGACGGCATTGTGTTTCTGGCCAATATACCACCCTCCGGTAATACTTGGGTTTCAATGGACACGTCAGTTGTCTTCTACACCCTCTGGCCTGCCCACTGACACCCAGTTTTTGATCGTGGCTCATGTAGAAGTCGGTCATCGAGTGTCCCCAACACGGCGACACACACCAGGCAGCAGTCTGTAGGCTGTTTGGAGCGAATAAGGGGAAAAGACGGCATTGTGTTTCTGGCCAATATACCACCCTCCGGTAATACTTGGGTTTCAATGGACACGTCAGTTGTCTTCTACACCCTCTGGCCTGCCCACTGACACCCAGTTTTTGATCGTGGCTCATGTAGAAGTCGGTCATCGAGTGTCCCCAACACGGCGACACACACCAGGCAGCAGTCTGTAGGCTGTTTGGAGCGAATAAGGGGAAAAGACGGCATTGTGTTTCTGGCCAATATACCACCCTCCGGTAATACTTGGGTTTCAATGGACACGTCAGTTGTCTTCTACACCCTCTGGCCTGCCCACTGACACCCAGTTTTTGATCGTGGCTCATCTGGAAGTCGGTCATCGAGTGTCCCGAACATGGGGACCCACACCAGGCTGCAGTCTGTAGGCTGTTTGGAGCGAATCAGGCGAAAAGACGGCATCTCGCCCGCCGCCAATATACCACCCTCGGCTAATACTTGGATTTCAATGGACACTTCAGGTGTCTTCTACACCCTCTGGGCTGCCCAGTGACACCCAGTTTTTGAGTCTGGCTCATCTGAAAGTCGGTCATCGGGTGTCCCGAACATGGGACCCACACCAGGCTGCAGTCTGTAGGCTGTTTGGGAGCGAATCAGGCGAAAGACGGCATCTCGCCCGCCGCCGATATACCACCCTCGGCTAATACTTGGGTTTCAATGGACCACTTCAGGTGTCTTCTACACCTCTGGGCTGCCCAGTGACACCCAGTTTTTGAGTCGGCTCATCTGAAGTCGGTCATCGAGTGTCCCGAACATGGGGACCCACACCAGGCAGCAGTCTGTAGGCTGTTTGGAGCGAATCAGGTGAAAAGACGGCATCTCGCCCGCCGCCAATATACCACCCTCGGCTAATACTTGGGTTTCAATGGACACTTCAGGTGTCTTCTACACACCCTGGCCTGCCCAGTGACACCTCGTTTTTGAGTCTGGCTCATCTAGAAGGCGGTCAACGGACGTCGCAAACATGTGCACGCATACAAAGTTGCATGTTTTGGGCTATTTCGATCAAAACAGGCGAAATCATGGCTTCTATTCCCGCGGCAAATGACGCCCCTTGGCAAATATTTGGGTTTCAATGGACACTTCAGGTGTCTTCTACACCCTCTGGGCTGCCCAGTGACACCCAGTTTTTGAGTGTGGCTCATCTAAAAGTCGGTCATCGAGTGTCCTGAACATGGGCGCACACACCAGGCTGCAGTCTGTAGGCTGTTTGGAGCGAATCAGGCGAAAAGACGGCATCTCGCCCGCCGCCAATCTGCGCCGTTGGTTAATACTTGGGTTTCAATGGACACCCCTCAGGTGTCTTCTACACCCTCTGGGCTGCCCAGTGACACCCAGGTTTTGAGTGTGGCTCATCTAGAAGTCGGTCATCGAGTGTCCTGAACATGGCGCACACACCAGGCTGCAATCTGTAGGCTGTTTGGAGCGCATCAGGCGAAAAGACGGCATCTCGCCCGCCGCCAATCTCCGCCCTCGGCTTATACTTGGATTACAATGGACACCTCAGGTTTCTTCTACACCCTCTGGGCTGCCCAGTGACACCCAGTTTTTGAGTCTGGCTCATCTAGAAGTCGGTCATCGAGTGTACTGAACATGGGGACATCTGAAAAAGAATTATTTTGGAAGTCATTAGCATATTTGATATAAAATGAAACTAAAAGTAATTTCCAAGGTGAATATGTAATTTTCGAAGGTTAATATAACATATATTTATATATGAAGTCGTAAACATGGTCATGTTTGACCTTTCTGACATCCCAATTTATACTAATTATACCACTTATTTCGAAAATAATGTAACCGTAATCAACCGTCGAAAAACTTATTGAAAACACGTAATATTATGCAATATTTATTTTTTGATATAGGGTCGGGTTAAATAATTAAATATTAATAAAAAATTAATTTGTCAATTATTCTAAAAACCTCACAATAACTCTGAAGTAAATTGTTAGAAATCACGTAACAATTACTCCAAAATCGCTCAGTTTGTTTTTGGTAATTTTGATTTAAAGCTTTTTTTTTTCGAAAAAAATCGAGAAAAAAATTAACTTCCGTTTTTCGGTAATATTTTCAGAATTTGGCATTGGTCGTAATTATTGCATATGTAAATTCATATATCCGTTGATTGTGTACGTGGTGATATGTGTTTCGATTCTGGACATTCGATAAAACTTGACTGAGGTCGAAAAATACGCATTTTGCTGCTATAAATCGGGACGTCAAAAAGACAAAACATGGCCATGTTTACGACGTGATAGGTAAAAAGGCGTTATATTTTTCGCAGAAAAAACATACATATTCAAATTGGAAATTACTTCTAGTTTCATTACATACCAAATATTCCACTGATTTCAAAAATAATTTAAAAGGTATAGTCCTCCTTAAATGACATTAATTTGAGACGTAAACGTTATACGATGACTCGCGGAAATAAATATGTCCTTTTTTTCTCGTTCCTTAGAGAGAAGATCAGATAAATAAATTGTAAATGTAAACTGTTCCGAGTTATGTGATATAGAGCCCCGCATAATATATGTTTTCAAACTCGTTTGATATTTTCAATAATAAATGAACACTCGTGTAAGATCCTCTGGTATGTTTTAACTTTCCCAACATCTGTTGTTTAAAATAGAAAAAAGTAGTTAGGGTGGTGGAAATGTATTGTTCGAATATAACAATAGATTTAAGTGGTGATAATTGCTCTGGTGGGCTGTACTTTTTGAAAAAAAAAAAGTTAAACTTAAGTCTGATCTTGCTGATGGTTAAGATGCAGTTCCAGTAACTATTGTCACGTTTCCTTGTTTTGAAACTGAACAGGAATTCTGGTCATTCAGTTTGTAACATTACATTATATGACTATTTAATCATTATTAACCTAATCACCCCAATTAGTCCTTTAATTATCCAATCATAAATTGCTTAATTTTCAATCCACTATTTATTTACATATAAACAACCACTTTTTTTTTATTATTTATCATAATAAATTATTGTTTGAGGATTTTCTAAATCAAAATAAATCAAAATAATTCATCTGAAATTTTTTAAATATTTGTTAAATGTTAAAACTTGGTAAGAATTGGGTAAAAAAACATCAAAAACCTACTGGAAGATTGAGTATTTTCGTATATATAATGCAAAGATGTTATACTTTCATTTGTTTTTAAAGAGAGACTTCTAGATCATTGTATACAAAAATGGTTTAATGAATTCGAAAACAATCGTTCACTATGTACTTATAAAATGTGAAAAACTACCTTAGAATTCGAAAATTATTAAGATATGCTTCCAAGAAATTTCAGAAGTCCTATGTCAAAATTAAGATTATCCTCACATCTGTTAAAAGTTGGAACCGTCGTTATGCACAGAACAGAATTTAATGTAACTTGCGTTATTGCACTCTATGTAACTTTAACCGACAATGACGATGAATATTATTTTGTGTTAATATGTCCTAGTTATCGGGATATCCGTAAAAGTTTTATTAAGTCATATTGTTACAAACGCCCAAGTATTTTAAAATTCATTGAGTTAATGCAAAGCAAAAAATATTCAGACTTGTTTAATTTGTTTTAGTTTATTCATCAAGCTTTTAGTGTTCGCAATTCCTTGTATAATCAAAATACATGTTATATACATCTATTTTTATGTGTTGATCTATTCAAGTATGAATTTGACAAAGTATTTAAATGTTTAATTTATATTTGTCAAACCTCAGAAACTATTAAAGATATATGTATTTAAATAACTAAATATTCTAATTAAATATAATCTAACATATTATTGATCTATTAGCTGCGTGTCGTGTGCTACACTTATTATTTGAATGTGTATGTAATGACAAACATTATATGTTTAAATTACTGAATAAAGAATTTTGAATCTTAAATCTTATACATAATTTGTACGCTTTTATTTTCAATTTTTATGAGCAGTGTAGAAAAACACAGGTAGCTTGAAGGTGTTAAATGGAAAGTTGGGAACATGAGATTGTTTGCATAAGTGCTAAATTAAAAGGTTGGGAAAGTGAGATACAACCGATCCTCTATACGTAATAGTACTACATCATTGTCGGTTATAAGAAAATATGAGTCGCCTTTACCACAATTTTGAAAATGGAGTGTTTTTTAAATAAAACGCCAAATGCATGTAAGCCACTGTTTTGATTGTTACCGCAGTATATTAGTGGACCCAGCGTGTTTTATGGAATGGTGCGCATTGGTTTTTAACCAACCACATTCGAGAGACTTTCATGAAACAGGGTTAAGAAATTGTAGTTTTCAACACGTAAATATCTTTACACACAATAGTATTTTAGATATAATTTTTTTTTCAAAGTCGAATTAGTCGGTTATGTTTAATAATTGTTGATTTGATAGTTGATTAATTACATTATATCGTATAACACAAAAGAAAAATGACAAAACATCATTGTGGTTATTACTTTAATAAAACAGTGGACTAGTCTCGTTTCAGTACCGTGCAAGGATTGCTATGGAGAAACCGTTTCTGTAAATGCCCATTACTTCTACGGTTGTAAAAAATACAAATGAATGAGTCATAACACACATGTGAGTGCTTGTGTTTCGTATTTTGTAGCCAAATACCTATTAGCTCAAATCATTAACTGTTTATTTATATATCTTATTCATAAATGTTTCCTTTAAGCCTTACCACTAGATGTCGGCTCCATAATCTATGTTTTACTTCAAAGGGACGCAACTCAATTTAATCCGGGTTTTTTTAGAAAATGAATGTATAAATGTAAATTGCTTCAAAGTATGTGCATACCTTAAATTTCTTTGCTGTTTAAAATAGTGGTATAACACTTGCAAACTGTTAATTTTACTTCACACTTTTGTAGTCATTAAGGGGAAAACAATAACACTGTTCTTATTTCTTTCCTTTCAAAGCATAATATAGCAAATTTACAACTTCATACATACTCGTACAATTTTCCCAAATGTTCTAATATTAATTTATGTGAGGGTCAAATTCGACTCTTTTGATTTAAACACGCAGTTTCAAACGGTCCATAGTGAAAGTCAGCTTTGATATAACCTCTTATAAAAGGAAAATAACTTTTTGTTGAATACGACATCGACTTCCGTGACTGGACGATAACCCATTGTGGAACAAGACTTAGGCACAGACTCCTGTGAATTAAATATAATACATTGTGGAACTCGACTTATACATCGACTCCTGTGACTGGAACCTAATCCAATGTGGAACCAGAATTAGACATCGACTCCCGTTACTGGAATATAACCCATTGTGGAACTCGACAAAGACATCGACTCCCGTGACTGGAATATAACCCGTTGTGGGACTCGACATAGACATCAACTCCCATGACTGGAATATAATCCAATGTGGAACAAGACTAAGACATTGAGTCCCGTGACTGGAATATAACCCATTGTGGAACTCAACATAGACATCGATTCCCGTGACTTGAATATAACCCATTGTGGAACTCGACATAGACATCGACTCCCATGACTGGAATATAATCCATTGTGGAACTCGACATAGACATCGACTCCCATGACTGGAATATAACCCATTGTTGTGGAACTCGACATAGACATCGACTCCCATGACTGGAATATACTCCAATGTGGTACCAGACATATACATCGACTCCCGTTAATAGAATATAACCCATTGTGGAACTCGATTTATACATCGACTCCCGTTAATGGAATATAATCCATTTTGGAACTCGACTTAGACATCGACTCCCGTTACTGGAATATAACCCATTGTGGAACTCGACTAATACATCGAGTCCAGTTACTGTAATATAATCCATTGTGGAACTCGACATAGACATCGAGTCCCATGACTGGACGATAACCCATTGTAGAACTCAACTAAGACATCAACTCCCGTAAATGGAGTATAATCCATTGTGGAACTTGACATAGACATCGACTCCCGTGACTGGAATATAACCCATTGTTGTGGAACTTAACATAGACATCGGCTCCTGTGACTGGAATATAACCCATTGTGGAACTCGACATAGACATCGACTCCCGTGACTGGAATATAACCCATTGTGGAACTCGACATAGACATCGACTCCCGTGACTGGAATATAACCCATTGTGGAACTCGACATAGACATCGACTACCATGACTGGAATATAACCCATTGTGGAACTCGACAAAGACATCGACTCTCACGGCTGGAATATAACCCATTGTGGAACTCGACATAGACATCGACTCCCATGACTGGAATATAATCCAATGTGGTACCAGACATAGACACCGACTCCCGTTAATAGAATATAACCCATGGTGGAACTCTATTTATACACAGACTCCCATTAATAGAATATAATCCATTGTGGAACTCGACTTAGACATCGACTCCCGTTACTGGAATATAACCCATTGTGGAACTCGGTTTATACATCGAGTCCAGTTACTGTAATATAATCCATTGTGGAACTCGACATAGACATCGACTCCCGTGACTGGAATATAATCAATTGTGGAACTCGACATAGACATCGACTCCCGTGACTAGAATATAATTCAATGTTGAACTCGATATATATATCGGCTTCCGTAAATAGAATATAGCCCATTGTAGAACTCGACTTAGACGCCAATTATCATTACTGGTATATAATCCATTGTGGAACTCGATTTTGACGCCAACTTCCATTACTGGTATATAATCCATTGTGAACCTCGACTTAGACATCGACCCCCGCGAATGGAATATAATACACTGTGGAATTCGATTAGACATCGACTTCAATTACTGGAATATAAGCCATTGTGGAACTCGACTTAGACGCCGGCTCCTGTGACTGGAATATAATCCATTGTGGAACTCGATTAGACATCGACTCCTGTGTCTTGAATATAATCCATTGTAGAACTCGACATAGACATCGACCCCAGCGTCTGGAATAAAATACATTGTGGAACTCGATTAGACATCGACTAGACATAGATACCTCCCAAAACAGGTCTTTTAACCACTGATGAAAGGCAGGGAATTCTATGCCTGTCCTACAATGCATAGCAATTGAACGCTTACTAAACTGTGACCTCATTCAAACTTTCAATTGAAGCAACTGGCCAATCAACGTGCTACAATGTGACTTTCTAAACAGCTATTTAACGGACCCAATCTGGAGAGCTGGGTTCATTTTACATACTATAGATGGTTACATATATAACACAGATAACATTTACTATGTGTAACTACTGACCGATATTAGTATAATTAGCACAACATACTAGTATCACACAGAACAATGTTTGCTATTTTGTTTATCTCATACACCATACTGCCCACCGGCTTAAGTGGTCTTCTATCCTGAAGTAGTAACTCCACCATAGATTTTTTTCTTCATTCTATATTGAATAAAACAGCTTTGAAGGCTTGTCGCTCATAAAGAGACCCAAATGAAAGAAGTGAAACTTACATTTTGTAGTTTGTCGACTTCTACACTACCATAATATAACGAGAAAACAAGTGATCATGTGTCATATAAGATATTTTTTTCCGCTCAGTGTGTACAATGTTGACAAAGTGAAAGTAGACTTCCGAAATCATGTATTCATACCCTAAATTTCCAAGCATCTTCTTTTTCTTAATTCACAATTCAAACATGACAATGCTTTCAAATTGTTCAAAATACATAAAATGCCATTCAGATAAAAAAATATGAGCATTAAATTAATGAAAATGCTTTTTTAAAGAAGAAGGATCAAGGATTATTTATAACCGCAATTATGCGACTACCCCGTGAAAGCAATCCCTGTTTCCAATGATGGTACTATGCCTTAAGCAACAAGGAACGAGCCATATGATTAATTCCAATAAATTTAAAATAACAATCCTGAGTCAATGAAAAGCAACTAGTAAACGTGTAGAAGCAAAACGGAATAGAAAAGAAACTATTGCTTTCCTACCCACAAAACATCTAATTTATATATGTGTGCTACATACACGAATCAATACGACACTGAATTAGATGGTTCCCAGTAAAACATGTCAGATCTAATGGTTTCCAGTAAAACATGTCAGGTCTAATGTCCTAAACATGTTACAAAGGAGCATTCATACACCGAATTATAGTTGTAATGTTGACTTTTCATGGACACTTTTCTTATGATATATATTATACAAAAAAAAATCAAATAAAAAGGCTTATGCACCCTAATATTGAGACATATTTGCATCTCAGTTGTAGACAAAAATATGTTATTTCCTATAAGTTCTTATTACACAATTTACAGTGCATGGGTGTAATAAATGCATGACATATTTTATACATTAACCTAGTGTAATGTCACTTCCGATTCATCGTTCGGTGTTTTTTTGTATAACTCGGCTCTCGTACGTAAATTGCCGAAGTACTTTCGGACTATAATCAGAATATATAAATGACGTCTATATGCCATGGCCAGATAAAGTTATTTGGAAATGTTACATCATACGATGACTCATGGAAACAAATTTGCCCGGTTTATTTCTCTTTCCTTAAAGAGAAGATCTGTTAAATAAATGGTAAATGTAAACTTTACAGAGTTATGTGATAAAACGAATCTTACATTCGTGCTCATTTATTATTGAATTTAACTCGTTAGGAAAAATGATATAATGCTCGACAGAGCATCGCATAACATGCTTTCCAACTCGTTTAATAAATTCAATAATAAATAAGCACGAATGTAAGAGCCTCTATATATTAGCTCGATTGCGAAGTAAGCTTTCTGGGTAAAACCAGTACTGAGTGCTGTTTTTGAGAAGTAATTGGGTCGAGATGGGTATCAAACCTGCAACTTCTGCGACCGACAATATATCGAATGCACTATCGTTCGTCTTGAAGGTCCTTCTAGGTTGATTATACTGAATACCGTATAGCAAAATGACCAAGAGCCGACAACTCACAAGGGTAGAATACAATCATACACAAAGTTAAATTTACAATTTTAATTTTACATGAATAAAATTTCGAATATACAAGTATACAATATATACAAATTAAAGATAATTACTCAACACAAAAAAAATAATGTTTATAAAAATGCACTGGATACTTTCCGTGTCCGGATATCGTAGATATAGCATCACTCGTCCCTTGCGGCGATGGCTATATAACTGGGTTGTCTCCCCTTGAAATCTATACTGAGTATATGGCTTCACGTCGCTTCGTACCGACTATCGATCGTATTCCGACTTCAGGAATGTTAAGTCGTCCATATGACGAATATGTGGGTTGCTGTCCTATGACTGTATTGCCACAAACTGACTTCCTGTCACGTTTAAACCTCATTATTGACGAAGCGGACACATTTCTCGCTTACGTCTAAAAACGGCTAAAATATATACATAAACTCAGATTTACTAGTTACTCAAATATGTAATGACATGGCACCTATTACTTACCATCTATCAATTTTTATGGTATTTTTATCAATATATGATAACAGTGCATACATCTCTAACCATCTAATAGTTTCATGGTAGAATTATCAACATATAATAACAGTTCATTAATTTTTCACCATCTAACAGTTTTATTGTACATTTATCAATATATGATAACATTTTATTCAACTCTTACTGTCTGCAGTTTCATGGCAGCTTAAACAACATCTCATATACGACCCTCCGTCAGTCTCAACATAGCAATTATATCTCTACATAACTTCTCATCATAATATTAACAATTACATACCAATTCTGTATCTATTCATTTTGTGAATATCAGAATAAGCATCAACAAAATTTAATTACACATATCAATTAATTCTAAAATGGTGAATCTCAATACTTCATCGTAAACACAATATCAACAGCTCAAAATACGTAGATGTGTATTAAATAACATACATTACCTGTGAAGTATTGAAATGTTTAAGTGGGTTACTTCCCTTAGATCAATGTGCGTGAAATGAATTTTACGGCAAAAGCGAACTTTACTGTGGACATAGTTGTATAGAGTTATTCGCCTTGAGAGCTCTTCAGTAAAATAAAAACGTTTGATAAACGTCGTTCCGACATGGGAATTTTAAGTTTGTAATGCACAAATAATCCTATAAAATTGCGTAGCCACACAATATACGTTACTTAAATAGTTATATCATTGTAAAAATACTGACTCTGATGTATAAACACGATCATGTAAACTCTATTTTTTTAATACTTTGATTGCAAACATGCGAGATATTGAAACGACTTCATACTAGAGAGTGTTCGAAGCTTTGTCGTATTTTTGTGAAATAGGTTTCATACTTAAATAGTTCATTGTTCTTAGTTATATACCTATATACCTATATCCCTACAATGGACACGTATTAGCTGGCACTACTAAATTATGCCACAACAAGCTAACTTTTTTGTTACATACATGTTGTTTTCTACTATAGAAGTTACATGAACACATTTACTGATCCATATCAACTATACAATTCAGATTTTCTCACAAATTCTGAAAATTCGCCATTATGCCCTGAAAACACTTGATATAGATACCAAATATTGCAAAACAACAAAAATACGGGAGTTAATACGGGGATATAATTTTAAAATATATTATTTGTTTCCCTAAAATCACCTGTTTCATTTTATGATCTAATAAATTTTGCCGCAAAACGAGCAACTTTTTCCACAATTCTTTAATACTTGAGGCCCTGCTTGTCCCTTTGGGCATCACTTTATAATAAAACCTTTCCGTACTGACGGTGCTACGTGTCCCTATTTCTAGGCTTCTTATCAAAATAAGCTCTTCGATTTTAACTGAAAGCAAGTGGCACATATCAAATAAAGTTTAGAAATAAGTATACTAAAAATAGTGTTTTTTCCCCAATATTCATCAATCAAAGTTTTGTGCTGATATTTCGCACAAAAATCATCCTTTTTGCGATATTGTATTTAAAAATGTATTCGAATGATTCGAAAATTATTTTCAAATAAAAATATGAAATACATGTATGTTTCATGAAAGTACCATAAGCACTTAAGAGTTAATACATATCCTTAAAATAAAGAACTGTGTGGTATATTTCACATTAATATTGTTATGCATGTTTGTATTAATAAATTATTTAAAAAAACACATCATTGTGTATATGCATGTAACAACATCATTTTAACTCAAAAAATGTTCAACTTGCATAATATGATGCTTGAAATTCCGTACGAGACTTTTCATTGGTCGATTAGTTACGCACATATGATTTCCGAATGAAATCGTTCGTACTTAATATTGACAAACTGTCAGGTCATGAAGGTGGTAAGCAGACAAAGAAATGTCTGATGCAAGAGAAAGTCTATCACAGAACTCGATATCTCCCGAATCTGGTCTAGTAAACCCCAATGTCAAAAGCAGGGAATTCTATGCCTGTCCCACAATTCATAGCAATTGAACGCTTACTAAACTATGATGCCATTAGTCTATTCTAGAACCTAATATCTCCCGAATCTGGTCTAGTAAACCCCAACGACAAAAGCAGGGAATTCTATGCCTGTCCCACAATTCATAGTAATTGAACGCTTACTAAACTATGATGCCATTAGTTTATCGCAGAACCTGATATCTCCCGAATCTGGTCTAGTAAACCCCAACGACAAAAGCAGGGAATTCTATGCCTGTCCCACAATTCATAGCAATTGAACGCTTACTAAACTATGATGCCATTAGTCTATCGCAGAACCTGATATCTCCCGAATCTGGTCTAGTAAACCCCAATGTCAAAAGCAGGGAATTCTATGCCTGTCCCACAATTCATAGTAATTGAACGCTTACTAAACTATGATGCCATTAGTTTATCGCAGAACCTGATATCTCCCGAATCAGGTGTGTTAATCACCAATGGAAAAAGCTGGGAATTCTATGCCTGTCCCACAATTCATAGCAATTGAACGCTTATTAAATTATGACGTCATTCAAACTTCCCCTGAAGCAACTGACCAATCAGCGTGCTCGTAACATTTGATGTTGAACGGACAGAAGCGAAAGATATTATATAAATGTGCGAGGAAAAGGACAGAAATCGAAATTATCTGCAAGAACGGGTTGTATATGAATTATTTGAACTGCTGCGCTTTCTTCTGGAATCTTTGTACGTCCCTTTTAACATGTTCATCGTTTTATTTTTTTTAAAAACAGAAAAAAATTCAAACAGGGGATAAAATGTTGTCTGTACGTATATATCTTGTTTTAAAGGGGGAAAAAAAGAAAGAAATTAATAATTTTTCAATTTTATTTGTTTATAACGAACAGTAGTGTTTTGAAACGTTATGTTCTATTCACTCGTCTTCTTTTAATAGCACATGTTCCATTGACACCGCATTTGTGTACAAGAGGCTCTTCTAGGCTGCAACAAAAACACATTTGATTATTATTCTTCAGAAACATGTGTACAGACTATGTTTCGACCAGTGCTTTAATTGTAAAATCTCAAACTCATATTCTACTTTCAGAAATTCAAAATGAACTATTCTGTCTTTGTTTTCAAAATTTTGAAAATGGAAAAAAAAATCCCAATATATTCCCAATCTATTTAAACATGCAAAAATAATATTTAGAAAAATGATTTCATTACTTGCTCCACGACATTACGATGTTTCTGTTTGATTTTAATTGGATTCATCTTACTAGTGTTTATGTTATTAGATTGGTTTCATCTTAGAAATAGTTCGAGTGACGAGATAAAGAATTATTTCATATGGCTTTGTATTCATTTTGAAAAATAATTTTAACTTCATTATTAAAAAGTTCAACAAGCTTTCTATATTTGGTCTTTTCCCGTCATCACTTGGAACAACACATTTTATAAATTACACACCACGTAAACCTCTAGAACATTGCATAAACTACATTTTCTCTGATTAACTGATTTACTTACAAGTTCAGCCTAACCACCGTTTTCAATAGCAAGTCTATGATATACTGTTAATGTAGTAAAACAGTATAATAACTAATACGGAACGTTCTTTAATTTTTTTAATGTATTTAAATATGGCTGAAACGTAAAAAAAATGTATTTAATTATAAAATTTAGCTTATCTGGAATCACTGAGCCTGTCTGGCCAATTTTTTACAATTCTTTGTTTAGCATTGCATAGAAATAAATCGACATTTTAAGCATTTCAAAACATTCTAAAATCCAAGATTATATTATAAATCTTTTTAATGATGAAAACCACTTTTTTATTTGGGTTATTTTCAAAAATCGCATTTGGAACTTGTACCAATTTTAGTACCCATCTAGTGTATGCTCTTGTGTTTCGTTTCGGCAAGTCATATCAGTCGTTATAGGCAATATTCTTCTAAAAGTGTCAATATATTTTGCAATTTGAATGAACATATCATTTGTTAATTTCGTTTGTATATATGCAAGTTGTGTGAACTATCGAAGAATCGAATATGTTTGTTTGTATTGTATATATATGAATGTCATTTAATTGTCTTTATGTGTATTATGTTTTTGTATATGTATTGTACTCCCATGTTGCTGTTTAAATGTTTATACTCTCCTGTATATTTGTACTATGGAGGAAATAAAATATCAATCAGTCATTGGCTCTTACAAATTTTAAATGAATTGTTTTTATTTTATCTCCTATATCAAAACCTCACACTTCATTACCATAAGTAAGGGTGAACGTTATAAGCTTATTGAATAAATATAATCTATGTTTAACCAGTATATCAATAGACTTATATAAGTATTTATTCTTTGTAAATATAGCTTAAATCCTTTACTTCATATAGATGCGTTTGGACAACTCTAATATAGACGCCTTTGGACACCTCTTATAAAGAAGGTTTTTGAAATCAGTGCAGGACCAGTTCTCATTGCTCATAACGAGCAATCAGAACAGGTCCTACACTGTTTTCTGCTCTACCAAATTAAATAGTTAAAATGTATCTATTTATGGAAATTGACTATGTGTGGCTTTGACATTGGACGATTCCACTTAAAATGCATATGGAGTAAAGGGTTAATACCTAGACACTATAGAATCCAGTTCGTTACCTAATAGTTTATTTGATAATGTTACGTACATGCGGAAAGACGGTGGTTCTGCGCCGAAGAAGTATACATGGGCAGAATTTTAAGATATATTAAAAATGAACTTCCGTCGGGTTTCAAACCACGAACCTCATGTATGAAAACAATACATGGGTAATGTGAGAGGGGTGTCCACTGATGATGGTTGGTATTTTGTGACTTATAATTATTTGTATTACATTAGTGTGTGTGTGTGTGTGTGTGTGTGTGTGTGTGTGTGTGTGAGAGAGAAGGGGTATGAATCGGGGGGGGGGGGGGGGTCGGGACCTGGTCTCCCGGCTTCTACGCCGTTGTACAATTCACGTGTATAATAAGGCATAAGATACATTACGTGTTTTTTTTAATTCTCATAACTAACACAAGTTTATGTGTGATATAGCAACAGCGTTATTGTCATCGATCTTTATCAAACAAATATTTCCACGTCAAATACTACTTCAGGTAAGCAGAAAACATCAAAATAAAATGTCAAACTCTCTCCAACACCATCACTAAAACCTTACCATCGTCTACTAACTTAACACTTTCAAAGACGGATGTCAACATAAATGGTATAATGAATAATGAAATATCTTCTAGACGGAGTTCGCAGTTTCCCTCTGTATTCACTTATGAGGATTTGACACATCGACCATCCCTCCCTCCAAGCTACACACCTTCCATTAACCCCATCATCGTGGCAGTCCAGTGAGTGCCAAACCTGAAGCTCGACAAAGAATGAGTCGGCCCAGATATGATTCCTGTTTGGCCCCTAAAACTTGAGAAACTATTAACGACCTTTCCATGGGCATGAATAACAATTAAAACGAACATTGGTGACATCTTTCTTGTCCTTAGTATAGCAACATTCCAGAAACTTAACTATGGAATCCGAGGTTGCATGCACTCCTGGATTATCGATTTTTTTGTCAGCTCGTACCCAGCGTGTCGTCCTTGATGGTTCCTGATCCGCATCTGCTCCGGTGGCATCAGGGAGAAACATAATTTTTATGTAGCATCAACTTTAAAGACAAGTCGAATGCATACCGCACATGCAAACGTACGACTAATCCTAGAGTACTCTTCAATTTTATGGTGCCTGCACACTGACTGACTGATAACCTTACTTGAGATCACAGGGACAAGTGTCAATATACATTTTTATACGCCTACCATATAGTGTAATGGTCTTTATTATACTATATAAAGAGGTATAAAATGCATATTGACACTAGCCCCTGTGCTTGAGGTGGTCCAACGCAGCGCAGCTCAATTTGTCAAACATGACAACACAAGGACTAGCCGTGTCACTAACATGTTGGACTTAAACTGGGAAAGTCAAACACGGAAACATGTCAATTCTTAATTTAGGTAATTCTGTGTCACTTCAGAATTGTTTTAACCGCATCGTGCACGAATGGTTGGAATAATATCACAAAAGCATTGATTTTTTTTTAAAAAAACAATCTGGTCAAAGTATGCTTTTTTCTATTATAATTGCATACTGGTATCTTGAATCAGTAAAGAATTTGAGTTCAGACACATGACGTAGATTTTGTTTTTTCACTGTGTTTTAGGGCATAAATGCTACAATGAAGCCCTATGGGAAATGTAATAGTGGTGTGAGACGTTAATATTCTCTCAAGAATATGCATATCTACACCTTAACGAGGTTGGGAGCACATTATATCTTCCAGCAACACTAGCGTCCATAGAGATAAAATGGCTATCTTTGATAGTATAAGTCTGACTACATATATGGGTCAAATGACAATATTTAACTGTTGGTTTAAGTAGTTCATAATTTGTACATTAAGTTATTATTATGTTCAGCATGCGTATTGATGTACCAGTAAAACCGTTTGATTTTTTATTTAACTATTTCTCTATCACTGTGTTTTATGATCTGATAACTAGAAGTAATTACAAATTTCAACATTGAAAGGGTTTTATAAGTCATGTAGATTATGGCTAATTAACGCTTCTCTATGGAAATGATTTAAGGTCGTAGGTTCGATACCCGCCCGCTCCAAAAAACTTTATGTGAGAAAGTTTCCAGTTACTTGTGGACGGACGTTGGTTCTACTCAGTCTGAGGTCTTCCTCGACCCAGTAAAACTGGATATGCCATATATAACCTTAAATGTGTTGAAAATGGCGTAAAACCCCATTTAAAAAATGGAAATGATTTAGAAGGGCTATAAACCGTCTGTATAGTGTCAGGTTCCATGGATAGTAATGCATTACCATTTCTACTCATATAAGTACAATTGTATTTTTTGGCCAAACCCTTCTTTTCGTCTTTTAGTGTAACAAAGAGCATATATGCATGACGTAAGATGGGAGTTACAGATTGCAGGGAAGTAATGAAAAAATATATAAAATTAATGTTTTATTGATCTAATATGCATGTTCGAAATCATTTTATTACACGCATGACCCAAAACAATGTCTACTTTTAGATAAAGCTTAAATAAAGCTTATGTTTTACTTTACATATCTGTTGTACAGAAGTGAAGCAAATCCATTTTGGAAACAAATTGTTAGTATCAGTAAACATTAACATGTCAGGGCCGTAGCCAAAATTTGATTTTATAAGAGGCGCAGCCCCGTGTTGGCATGCCCTTCGCCCAATAAAACAAGTATGTTTTAGAATGTATGTCCTGCGTTTTTCTGATATTTGAAAGACATAATGTTAAGCCTTTTTAAATATATATATCACTATGTACATACATATGTATTCTTCTTCACAAAAATAATTATCAAAATTCCACATATTTTACAGGAGGCAAGTGCCTCCGTTTGCCTCAGTGCGGCTTCGGCCCTGCATGCAGCCATATACTGGGAGTATTTACATGTTCCAGAGTGTCAAGTGCAGTCCGGGAAAAAAGGGCTCTGCAAGAAGACACTTCACATGTGCACACATGCCATATACAAATAGAAGGGAGACCATATTTCTGACTTTTTGATTACGCGTCTCTTTCACCATGTTTCCCAAATTTCCATTACTGTTTCTCTACATACTCAAGCATACCTTGGATTCTTCTGGTTTACAGGGTTGGTTTTCTTCTTTATTCATACAGTCCATGTTCACCCTATAATGAAAGATGCAAATATTATTTAATATTCTAAAATACTTACAATAAAGTGTTGTATGTAATAGGCTACTATGTCCACATGCAAATAAAATAATGTTTATATTGAGTAATACAGTAACACAAATGGTTTCACTTGTATTTGCTTGTTAGAAATTAAAATATAACAGAATTTGATGTTATTGCATTGGTCAAATAAAAACAAAAAACAATCATATATTTAAAATTCAAAACAATAGTAGAAAAATATATAAACATGATAACTAACCCTAATCTCGGCGTATTTCGCTTTTAATATATCCATTGTTTACTAATACAGGTCCCTTAATAATGTTATGGAATCTGATCTGCTATCTGATACACAACCACTCTTGAAAAGATCTCGAGAAAGCATCCAATGTCGATGTGTAGCCATTTCCCTATGAAGTTATAGCCGTCTGCTATGTGCTCCTCGCCTCGTTCTGATAATGAAATGGTTGGCATTCATATATAGACATAGTACCATCATTGCAAAATGGAAGTGTTTCCATGGGGTACTTCCATGGGGTAATCGCATAATGACGGTTATAAATAATCCTCATTTCTTCTTCTTTAAAAATGCATTTTCCTTATTTTAATGCTCATTTTTTTTTTATTTGAATGGCATTATTGAAGTATTTTGAACATTTTGATAGCATTGTCCTGTTTGAATTGTGAATTTAGAAAAAAAAATGATGCTTGGAAATTGGGGTATGAATACATGATTTCGGAAGTCTACTTTCACTTTGTCAACAGTGTACACACTGAGCAGAAAAAAATCTCTTATATGACACATGACCCATACTTTTCTCATCATATTTTGATAGTGGAGAGGTTGACAAACAGTAAAATGTAGGTTTCACTCCTTTCATTTGGGTTTCTCTATGAATTGACAAGCCTTCAAACTTTTATAATTTACTATAGAACAAAAATCAATGGTGGGTTTACACCTATATAATTTGAGAGTCGGCAATTAATTAAATGGAGAGAGGCTTTCGTCAAGAAGGTTTAAAAACTCTTCAAACTGGAGGTGATATATATTTCATATTATTGATGATACAGTCGGGCGGAAAGCCATAACAGCTGTTTATAAATATAAACAAATGTGCGAAGTGGAAATCGGTACTGGCAGAATTAAGTTAAAACCACAAGGAAATCTAGAAACATTTGTAAAAGGGAAAAAAAGTTCTGCCTTTTAAACGCATATATTAAAAACCTTATGCGTACTTGTCAACTTTCATTTTGCAAAAACGCAGATATGCAGCTTATCTAAAGCACTGTTGACAGACTTATCTACGAGTACACCACCTGTATTTTCTTACTTTTCTATGAGTACAACACCTGTACTTTCTACCTGATCTACAAGTACACCACCTGTACTTTCTATCTTATCTATGAGTACAACACATGTAATTTCTATCTTATCTATGAGTACAACAGCTGTACCTTCTACCTGATCTACATGTACACCACCTGTATTTTCTTACTTATCTATGAATACATAACCTGTACTTTCTACCTAATTTACAATTACACCACTTGTACTTTCTACCTAATCTACAAGTACACCACCTGTACTTTCTACTTGATCTACAAGTACACAACCTGTATTTTCTACCTTATCTATGAGTACACCACATGCATTTTTCTATCTAATCTATGAGTACACAACATGTACTTTCTACCTAATCTACAATTACACAACCTGTACTTTCTACCTAATCTACCACCTGTACTTTCTACGTATCTATGAGTACACCACATGTACTTTATACCTGATATACGGGTACAACATCTGTACTTTTAACCTGATCTGCAAGTACACCACCTGTATTTTCTTACTTATTTACAAGTATACCACACGTACTTTCTATCTAATCCACAAGTACACCATATGCACTTTCTATCTTATATATGACCACAACACATGCACTTTCTACCTTATCTACGAGTACACAACCGGTATTTTCTTACTTATCCATGAGCACACATCATGTACTTTCTACCTAATCTACAAGTACACCACATGTACATTCTATCTGTTCTACAAGTACATCACCTGTACTTTCTACCTGATATAGAAGTACACCACCTGTACTTTCTACCTGATATACAAGTACGCCACCTGTATTTTCTTACTTATCTATAAGTACAACCCTGTACTTCCTACTTGATCTACAATTACACCACCTGCACTTTCTACCTAATCTACAAGTACCGTCACCTGTAATTTCTACCTTATATATGAGTACAACACCTGTACTTTTAATCTGATCTATGAGTACACAACCTGATTTTCTTACTTTTCTACGGCTACACAACACGTACTTTCTACCTTATCTATGAGTACAACACCTGTACTTTCTACCTGATAGATGAGTACACCACCTGTACTTTCTACATGATCTATGTGTACACCACCTGTACTTTCTACCTGATCTACAAGTACACCACCTGTAATTTATACTTGATTTGTGAGTACAACACCTGTACTTTCTACCTTAACTATGAGTACACCACCTGTACGTTTTACCTGATCTATGAGTACATCACCTGTAATTACTACCTGATCTATGAGTACAACATCTGTACTTTTACCTTAACTATGAGTATACCACCTGTACTTTCTACCTGATATATGAGTACACAACCTGTACGTTCTACCTGATCTATGAATACAACACCAGTACTTTCTTCCTTTACTATGAGTACACCACATGAACTTTCTACCTGATCTATGAACACACAATCTGTACTTTCTACCTGAGTACACATTCTGTACTTTTAACCTGATCTATGAGTACACCACATGTACTTTCGACTTAAACTTTGAGTACACCACCTGTAGTTTCTACCTTATCTATGAATACACTGCCTGTACTTTCTACTTTATCTATAATCACCCCACGTTTGATTCTACCTGATCAACAAGTACACTTCCTGTACTTTCTACTTGATCTATAAGCACCCCACCTGTAATTCTACCTGATCTACAAGTACACCTCCTGTACTTTCTACCTGATCTCTGAGCACCCTACCTGTAATTCTACCTGATTTACAAGTACACCTGTACATTCTACCTGATCTATGAGCACCCCACGTTTAAATGTACTTGATTTACAAGTACACCTCCAGTACTTTCTACCTGATCTATGAGTACCCCTCCTGTAATTCTACCTGATCTATAAGTACACCTCCTGTATTTTCTACCTGATCTATGAGTACCCCACCTATAATTCTACCTGATCTACAAGTACACTTCCTGTACTTTCTACCTGAGCTATGAGCACCCAACCTGTAATTCTACCTGATCTACAAGTACACCTCCTGTACTTTCTACCTGATCTATGAGCACCCCACCTGTAATTCTACCTGATCTACAAGTACACCTCCTGTACTTTCTACCTGATCTATGAGCACCCAACCTGTAATTCTACCTGATCTTCAAGTACACCTCCTGTACTTTCTACCAGATCTATGAGCACCCCACCTGTAATTCTACCTGATCTACAAGTACACCTCCTGTACTTTCTACCTGATCTCTGAGCACCCCACCTGTAATTCTACCTGATTTACAAGTACACCTGTACTTTTTACCTGATCTATGAGCACCCCACGTTTAATTCTACTTGATTTACAAGAACACCTCCTGTACATTCTACCTGATCTAAAAGTACCCCACCTGTAATTCTACCTGATCTACAAGTACACCTCCTGTATTTTCTACCTGATCTATGAGTACCCCACCTATAATTCTACCTGATCTACAAGTACACCTCCTGTACTTTCTACCTGATCTATGAGCACCCAACCTGTAATTCTACCTGATCTACAAGTACACCTCCTGTACCTTCTACCTGATCTATGAGCACCCCACCTGTAATTCTACCTGATCTACAAGTACACGTGTACTTTCTACCTAATCTGTGAGTACCCAACCAGTAATTCTACCCGATTTACAAGTACACTACACCTCCTGTACTTTCTTCCTGATCTATGAGTACCCCACCTGTAATTCTACTTGAACTACAAGTACACCTCCTGTACTTTCTACCTGATCTATGAGCACCCCACCTGTAATTCTACCTGATCTACAAGTACACCTGTACTTTCTACCTGATCTATGAGCACCCCACCAGTAATTTTACCTGATCTACAAGTACACCTCCTGTACTTTCTACCTGATCTATGAGCCCCCCACCTGTAATTCTACCTGATCTACAAGTACACGTTTACTTTCTACCTAATCTGTGAGTACCCAACCAGTAATTCTACCCGATTTACAAGTACACTACACCTCCTGTACTTTCTTCCTGATCTATGAGTACCCCACCTGTAATTCTACTTGAACTACAAGTACACCTCCTGTACTTTCTACCTGATCTATGAGTACCCCACCTGTAATTCTACCTGATCTACAAGTACACCTGTACTTTCTACCTGATCTATGAGCACCCCACCTGTAATTCTACCTGATCTACAAGTACACGTGTACTTTCTACCTAATCTGTGAGTACCCAACCAGTAATTCTACCCGATTTACAAGTACACTACACCTCCTGTACTTTTTACCTGATCTATGAGTACCCCACCTGTAATTCTACCTGAACTACAAGTACACCTCCTGTACTTTCTACCTGATATATGAGCACCCCACCTGTAATTCTACCTGATCTATAAGTACACCTGTACTTTCGACCTGATCTATGAGCACCCCACCTGTAATTTTACCTGATCTACAAGTACACCTGTACTTTCTACCTGATCTATGAGCACCCCACCAGTAATTCTACCTGATCTACAAGTACACCTCCTGTACTTTCTACCTGATATATGAGCACCCCAACAGTAATTCTATCTGATCTACAAGTACACCTCCAGTACTTTCTACATGATCTATGAGCAACCCACTTGTAATTCTACCTGATCTACAAGTACACCTCCTGTACTTTCTACCTGATCTATGAGCACCCCACCTGTAATTCTACCTGATCTACAAGTACACCTCCTGTACTTTCTACCTGATCTATGAGCACCCAACCTGTAATTCTACCTGATCTACAAGTACACCTCCTGTACTTTCTAACTGATCTATGAGCACCCCACCTGTAATTCTACCTGATCTACAAGTACACGTTTACTTTCTAACTAATCTATGAGTACCCAACCAGTAATTCTACCCAATTTACAAGTACACTACACCTCCTGTACTTTCTTCCTGATCTATGAGTACCCCACCTGTAATTCTACCTGAACTACAAGTACACCTCCTGTACTTTCTACCTGATCTATGAGCACCCCACCTGTAATTCTACCTGATCTACAAGTACACCTGTACTTTCTACCTGATCTATGAGCACCCCACCAGTAATTCTACCTGATCTACAAGTACACCTCCTGTACTTTCTACCTGATTTATGAGCACCCCACCAGTAATTCTACCTGAACTACAAGTACACCTCCTGTACTTTCTATCATATCTATGAGTACCCCACCTGAATTCTACCTGATCTACAAGTACACCTCCTGTACTTTCTACCTGATCTATGAGTACACCGCCTGTACTTTCTACCTGATCTATGAGCACCCCACCAGTAATTCTACCTGATCTACAAGTACACCTCCTGTACTTTCTACCTGATCTATGAGCACCCAACCTGTAATTCTACCTGATCTACAAGTACACCTCCTGTACTTCTACCTGATCTATGAGCACCCCACCTGTAATTCTACCTGATCTACAAGTACACGTTTACTTTCTAACTAATCTATGAGTACTCAACCAGTCATTCTATCCGATTTACAAGTACACTACACCTCCTGTACTTTCTACCTGATCTATGAGTACCCCACCTGTAATTCTACCTGAACTACAAGTACACCTCCTGTACTTTCTACCTGATCTATGAGCACCCCACCTGTAATTCTACCTGATCTACAAGTACACCTGTACTTTTTACCTGATCTATGAGCACCCCACCAGTAATTCTAACTGATCTACAAGTACACCTCCTGTACTTTCTACTTGATTTATGAGCACCCCACCAATAATTCTACCTGAATTACAAGTACACCTCCAGTACTTTCTACCAGATCTATGAGTACCCCACCTGTACTTTCTACCTGATCTACAAGTACACCTCCTGTACTTTCTACCTGATCTATGAGCACCCCACCTGTAATTCTACCTGATCTACAAGTACACCTGTACTTTCTACCAGATCTATGAGCACCCCACCAGTAATTCTACATGGTCTACAAGTACACCTCCTGTACTTTCTACCTGATCTATGAGCACCCAACCTGTAATTCTACCTGATCTACAAGTACACCTCCTGTACTTTCTACCTGATCTATGAGCACCCCACCTGTAATTCTACCTGATCTACAAGTTCACGTTTACTTTCTAACTAATCTATGAGTACTCAAACAGTAATTCTACCCGATTTACAAGTATACTACACCTCCTGTACTTTCTACCTGATCTATGAGTACCCCACCTGTAATTCTACCTGAACTACAAGTACACCTCCTGTACATTCTACCTGATCTATGAGCACCCCACCTGTAATTCTACCTGATCTACAAGTACACCTGTACTTTCTACCTGATCTATGAGCACCCCACCAGTAATTCTACCTGATCTACAAGTACACCTCCTGTACTTTTTACCTGATTTATGAGCACCCCACCAGTAATTCTACCTGAACTACAAGTACACCTCCTGTATTTTCTACCAGATCTATGAGTACCCCATCTGTAATTCTAACTGATCTACAAGTACACCTCCTGTACTTTCTACCTGATCTATGAGCACCCCACCTGTAATTCTACCTGATCTACAAGTACACCTCCTGTACTTTCTACTTGATCTATGAGCACCCCACCTGTAATTCTACCTGATCTACAAGTACACAAGCAGTATTGTCTACTTGTTAAAATTGTATATAATTATGACCTTGTTAAAAATACTACCTACTCTTCCCATACTGAAAACACCCATCCAACCTCTGATATGAAATCATGTTATACATGCTAATATTTATACTATTAGAAATATTACTATGTTACATTATACATTTATCCATTACAACTTGAAAACTATTACTATGTTACATTATACATGCTCCGTTACAACTTGGAAACTATTACTATGTTACATTTTACATTATCCATAACAACTTGGAAACTATTACTATGTTACATTATACATTTATCCATTATAACTTGGAAACTATTACTATGTTACATTATACATTTATCCATTACAACTTGGAAACTATTACTATGTTACATTATATATTTATCCATTACAACTTGGAAATTATTACTATGTTACATTATACATTTATTCATTACAACCTGGAAACTATTACTGTTACATTATACATTTATCCATTTTAACTTGTAAACTATTACTATGTTACATTATACATTTATCCATTACAACTTGGAAACTATTACTATGTTACATTATATATTTATCCATTACAACTTGGAAATTATTACTATGTTACATTATACATTTATTCATTACAACCTGGAAACTATTACTGTTACATTATACATTTATCCATTTTAACTTGTAAATTATTACTATGTTACATTATACATTATCCATAACAACTTGGTAACTATTACTATGTTACATTATACATTATCCATAACAACTTGGAAACTATTACTATGTTACATTATACCTTTATCCATTATAACTTGGAAACTATTACTATGTTACATTATACATTATCCATAACAACTTGGAAACTATTACTATTTTACATTATACATTTATCCATTACAACTTGGAAACTATTACTATGTTACATAATACATTTATCCATTATAACTTGGAAACTATTACTATGTTACATTATACATTTATCCATTATAACTTGGAAACTATTACTATGTTACATTATACATTATCCATAACAACTTGGAAACTATTACTATGTTACATAATACATTTATCCATTATAACTTGGAAACTATTACTATGTTACATTATACATTTATCCATTACAACTTGGAAACTATTACTATGTTACATAATACATTTATCCATAACAACTTGGAAACTATTACTCTGTTACATTATACATTATCCATTACAACTTGGAAACTATTACTATGTTACATTATACATTATCCATAACAACTTGGAAACTATTAATATGACTTTTGTTTCATCAAGATCTCTTTTTCATTTTAATATTTTTTTGATAACATTAACATAATTCGTATGTTAACATATGTTTTATCATTTTGATCTGAGCAAGTAAGTTAGTTTAAACATATTTTATTTCATAGTTTTTACATGAAAGTAAGTTAATCAGAAGAACGACATAGAACACCTAAACGGTAGTTTGATTTAGTCTGTGTTTACATTCATATTAACAATACATGTTTCAAGGGCAGACTGAATGTGGCCGAGTTATCTAAGGTGCCGTCTGAAGATCATTAACCTCTCACTGCCGAGATCAAACAAAACCTTTATGTGACAAAGTTCGTCATTTACTTGCGGAAAGACGGAGGGATGGAGGATCTACTTTGGTTCATTCTGAGGTCTTCCTCCATCAATTCTTTTTAATTGGGTTCAATGCCATTTTCAACACATTTCAGGTTAAATATGGCATATCCAGTTTTACTGGTGGAGGAAGACCTCAGACTGAGTCAGAATGAGAAGAACCACTGTCCTTCTGCATTTTATCATGTTTAAATACATATCATTTTGGCATGTTTAAATACATATCATTTTGGCATGTTTAAATACATATCATTTTGGCATGTTTAAATACATATCATTTTGGCATGTTTAAATACATATCATTTTGGCATGTTTAAATACATATCATTTTGGCTGAATGAGTAAGATATGATATATGCATGATGTATTGGAAAAAAATGTTTTTGGTCAATTTTAATATTTTGAAAAATCCTGATAATTTTATATTCCCTTTAACATCATCTATCGGTATATCAATATATTTTTTGTGGGGTGTGCGGCCCTGTGGATGAGCACCAAAACCATAATCCATGGGTCGTGGGTCGAACCTCCACCACGGCTATGTGTGGACAATTTTTCTGCATATGCTTAGTACTGGTTCTACCCAAGAAGATTCGAGCATGATTTGTCTAAGTTGTAAGGCTTTTCACAATCGAAGTAAAATAAATGAGTAATATAGTTTTGTGCTCTTTAATTACACCTCATTTAGACATAATTTTGACTGGTCTTTAATCAATGTCAATGAAACCAATAGCAGTTTTCTGAAACCAGTCTAAAATCATGATTATCTGGCTGCTTAATTTATGTATATACTAAAATATTTTAGTGAAACAGAAACCTGTATGTTATTTGTTTTTGTGCAACGAGATGCGTCAGTCTGATATTTTCCCTCTTGATGGCGTCATATTCATTAATTTGATCTTACTCAAATGTACACATAAGTAACAAAAGTTATTACATCTGGTATATGCTCTGTAAAAGGTGTGACTTGATAACAATCATAGATGTCTACATTCTCTGAGAAACTATTAGTTAATGGAAGTACATCAGAATTTTAAAATTGGCTAAAAACATTTTGCTCAATATATCATGCCTATATACACTCACTGACCCCATATTGCCAGAAGGATATCTATTTAAACATGCCAAAATAGTTTATTGAAAAGGGGTTTCCTAACTTGGGCTACATGCCCTGGTTAGACTAAAATAGACTTCCCAATTAAAATTGCACATATTTTGTGCGGTATTAAACGAGTCCCATGTTTTCATTTTTTTTGAATTTGATCCATCGTACCGGTTTACATGTAAAATTTGTTTCACCTTAGAAAAAGTCAGAATGACAATGTGACGGTCATCAAACGTTATTTACTTTTTGTCTGTCTTCAGCATGGGGATTTTATTTCAAATTTACCACTTCGATTGAAACATCGATTTTGGTGGATTTGATATACCAAACCATTTGAATTTTACAAGATGCTTTTAATCCATTTTAGAAATAATTTTATTTTTCAAGTCATTTATAGCTTTTAAAGGAAATATATCGCAATTTTTTAAAAAATAATTGGCAATAAACATCCCCCTCCCCCAATGTTATGCCTATATGCATTCACTAAGCCCTAAGTGTCATAAGCATACTTCTAGTAATAATAATATATTGTAAAAGTTTTCCTATCTTTGCCCTCATGCCCAAGTTTGACTAAAATAGATTTTCCACATTAAATCGCAACATAATAATGTTATGACGAACTTACGACATATCAAGTGAGTCATGTGATCTAATTGTGTTTGCAATGTGATAAAATTTGGTCATTACATATTGTTGAATTTGGTTTATCTTAGAATATGACAACGAGAAGGTTGTCAAGCAGTAGGTATGCAGTATATTTTTAGAATGGGGATTTCTTTTCAATTTTACATCTCTGATTAAAATTGTATTTAAAATTCCAAACATTTGTTTTCAAGTTGTAAATGATAATTAAATGCTTTAATATAATTATTTTTTCTAGAGATTTTCTAACATTGTTTTTATATCAAAATCTTAAAGGACAATTTTTATGTGTGTCAAGTTTCTTTAAATACGTATCTTGGCTCTATAGGGACAACTCTTTATAACAGAGAAATACTAACATAAATGTTGCCAAAACAACTAGGAAACACCTGTCTTTTTTTCATCTTTATTTGTCATGTTTTATATTGTACAAATAGATTTGACAGCAAAATTGAGCAGTGTCAATAGGACTAACAGTAAAAACCCTGCCATAGACGAAAGTTTTAAAAGAAATACAAAATAACAATAAAAGACATTTATGCTATCTGCTGTTTCTATTTCCATGATTCAAAATATGCTGTTAGGTTAGAAAGATATGATAAATAAAGGTCATGTACTGAAATAGTTGATCAATAAAATTAATACATATAATGGTTCTGATATCACAATTGTATTTAGTACCATGAAAAAAAATAATAAAGGGAAATATGTAATAGTTTTAATTAATTTTCTGTTAAACTGTGAATTTGTTGCATACTGAATTCTGATAAAGCTCTGTTCTGTTGATTAACTTAGAACAACTCTGGGGTTTTCATGGTGTACAACTCTGGGGTTTTCATGGTGTACAACTCAGGGTTTTCATGGTGTACAACTCTGGGGTTTTCATGGTGTACAACTCAGTGGTTTTCATGGTGTACAACTCTGATGTTTTCATGGTGTACAACTCTGGGGTTTTCATGGTGTACAACTCGGGGGGTTTTATGGTGTGTGGTGACAAAAAGTAAAACAATGAAACCAAAAATTTCTGTCCAATCTCTCAAACAGATCCAACTGTAAACATACGGCATTTAATATATAAATGTAGAATGAAAAAGAAAAGGACTTAATTATTTTTTTTCAACAATTTCTAAAATACAACTCAACTCAATGCAGCCCTGGTAGTGGTTTGTGTCATTTTTTTTCTTCAAATATGAATCTGTATAAAAAAAGACTTGTAGAAACAAGATATGCTTTGGAAATTATTTTACACCCAAATTTAAGTACATATTTACTGGTTTCGACCAATAAATTGTTATATGTGAAATATGTTTTTTACATTAACTAGATGGGGAAACTTCCTCAAATTCCATTTTTACATAAAAAAAAAGAAATGAAGGGACTTATATCTATCAACCCAACTGACTAATAAAAAGGCAACAATGCAAGTTGACAAATGAAAATGGAACTACATGCACAATACCTGGACAAACTTTAACCTTTTAAATGGAATATGGCAGCTTGTGTATTGTTTATAACAAAATATCTTAAAATACACACTCTACGTCTCGTATTAATAATAAATATGATGTTAATTTATGAGAAAGAAAAAATATTTAAAAAAAAAATTTTTTTAGGTGTAATGCCCCATAGTTTTTAACCTATTTTATGGTTTTAATTTTATAAAATATGAGGGGCAATCAAAACAAAAGGTTCTGAGAACCAGCTATAAAAATATAACATATCAAAAATAGTTAACAAATATCTATCACATGCTTCAACATGTTCTCCATGCAACTCATGGACAAAAATATGTTTGCGTAATAGGGAACTCCACTATTGTATATTGAAAAGTTATCTTGCTTCAGTGTTTGATAAAACAACGCCAAGTAGCATTTCTTGTCTAATAATGGCATTCTGGTAGCATTTTCTTCAATTTTGGAAAAAGGAAAACGTCACAGGTGTTCAAGCCTGGAGAATAGTTGGATAGCGAAGTAAAACAACTTTTCCATATTAAGAAAGTCTTGTACAATCTTGCACCAATGCACAGCTATACTCTTGCTGCATAGCAGGCTTATTCCACTAATGCCTTCTTTGTGACTATAATGACAAATTGGCCAGTGTATTGGTGTCACCATTTCAAATGATGAGAACTGTTGTGAAAATACCAATTCCCATCATGTTCTCATGCATACCCATGTACTGATTTCCATCATGTTCTAATGCATACCCATGTACTGATTTCCATCATGTTCTCATGCATACCCATGTACTGATTTCCATCATGTTCTAATGCATACCCATGTAATGATTTCCATCATGTTCTCATGCATACCCATGTAATGATTTCCATCATGTTCTAATGCATACCCATGTAATGATTTCCATCATGTTCTAATGCATACCCATGTAATGATTTCCATCATGTTCTCATGCATACCCATGTACTGAATGCTCATTATATATGTGTAATTTACTAATGCAAACTTGACTGATTTCAATGGTAGTGCAACAGTCAGTGTTTTCCCTTACACGGTGAAATGTGGTCATTTGTATCCCATAAAATGAGACTTAACAGGCAGACTGGAGAATTACAATGGAAATTATATTAAAAAAGGCGGGGGAAAAGCCCCAAAATTTGAGGACCATGGAGCACCCTGTAACAGTTTCAGAACTTTTTGATTGCCCCTCATAACAAAAATCACAATACAAAAGTTGACATGTAAGGAAAGTAAAGTAATACATTTAATTTAAATAAATAACTGTATATATATAATGTAAGTATAACTAAATATTAATGTATGGTTCACCAATACTTATACACGATGGCCTGTTATTTCCCACTCAACAACATAATCTGGTTACGTTAAGCAATGGTAAGCAAGGAATGACAAAAAAAATCAAAAGAAATATAAAAACTAAACATAATGTACAAACACTGCCGAAAAACAACTGATTTATCTGCCCGCTATCTTTTAACAACCTGATAATTACTGAAAGGATAAAGAAACATTGCAAAAATTTCAGAACAACATTTTCCAAACTATTGTAAACGATATAAATGGTTTAAAATGTAAATAAAGGTATATCAATTATAAAAACAATAATCATACTGACAAAATCATAATTTGAAATACCTTTACATACATTTTCTAAAACAGTAACTATCAGAAGTATCTGATGTTTATGGAAGGGTTGTTAAATAAATATAAAACATATTATTATTTAAACAATTTTGACCATGTATTACATGTACAATGTACATTTAAGTTGTAATAATAGATTTAAAAAAAAACAACCACAAATCATTTGACTGTTTAAAAATGAACAAAAGTTTATTGAACACAATATGACATGTATAATCCAGACAGTGTCTATACAGAATGTTGATGGTCCTCACAGCAGGTCGATAAGTGCAATTGTTCAGCATGGCTTTCGTCTGGGCATATCAATCCTGAACAAGCTTTCTGTAGGCACCTCTGAAGAATAAATCAATATAAAGAATAAAAATTATTGTGTCTTCAGTGAAATATCATTTATTTTTATTACATCCAGTGAGGTCTGGATTGGTGTGGTGGACATGAGTGGTAAAGCCACAGGTGAGCATGCTAATTTTACAAGTGGTAAAGCCACAGGTGAGCATGCTTATTTTACAATGCTAATTTTACAAGTGGTAAAGCCAAAGGTGAGCATGCTAATTTTACAATGCTAATTTTACAAGTGGTAAAGCCAAAGGTGAGCATGCTAATTTTACAATGCTAATTTTACAAGTGGTAAAGCCACAGGTGAGCATGCCACAATTTCATGAGTGGTAAAGTCATAGGTCAGCATGCCAATTTCATGAGTAGTAAAGCCAAAGGTGAGCATGCCAATTTCACGTGTGGTAAAGTCACAGGTCAGCATGCCAATTTCATGAGTAGTAAAGCCAAAGGTGAGCATGCCAATTTCACGTGTGGTAAAGTCACAGGTCAGCATGCCAATTTCATGAGTAGTAAAGCCAAAGGTGAGCATGCCAATTTCACGTGTGGTAAAGTCACTGGTGTGCATGGCAATTTCACGAGTGGTAAAGTCACAGGTGTGCATGGCAATTTCATGAGTGGTAAAGTCACAGGTGTGCATGCCAATTTCACGAGTAGTAAAGGCAAAGGTGAGCAGGCCAATTTCATGTGTGGTAAAGTCACAGGTGTGCATGCCAATTTCACGAGTAGTAAAGCCAAAGGTGAGCAGGCCAATTTCCCGTGTGGTAAAGTCACTGGTGTGCATGGCAATTTCACGAGTGGTAAAGTCACAGGTGTGCATGCCAATTTCACGAGTAGTAAAGGCAAAGGTGAGCAGGCCAATTTCACGTGTGGTAAAGTCACTGGTGTGCATGCCAATTTCACGAGTAGTAAAGGCAAAGGTGTGCATGCCACAATTTCATGAGTGGTAAAGTCACAGGTCAGCATGCCAATTTCATGAGTAGTAAAGCCAAAGGTGAGCATGCCAATTTCACGTGTGGTAAAGTCACTGGTGTGCATGGCAATTTCACGAGTGGTAAAGTCACAGGTGTGCATGCCAATTTCACGTGTGGTAAAGTCACAGGTGAGCATGCCAATTTCATGAGTGGTAAAGCCACAGGTGTGCATGCCAATTTCATGAGTGGTAAAGTCACAGGTGTGCATGCCAATTTCACGAGTAGTAAAGCCAAAGGTGAGCAGGCCAATTTCCCGTGTGGTAAAGTCACTGGTGTGCATGGCAATTTCACGAGTGGTAAAGTCACAGGTGTGCATGCCAATTTCATGAGTAGTAAAGGCAAAGGTGAGCAGGCCAATTTCACGTGTGGTAAAGTCACTGGTGTGCATGCCAATTTCACGAGTGGTAAAGTCACAGGTGTGCATGCCAATTTCAGAGTAAAATGTAATTAGTATTTTAATGAAAGCAACAATTTTACTTTTTATTTTACATTTGAGGACAGCAAATTTGCCATTTATAATTACAATATTTTTTTAATAATGAAATTATCAAAATTCATTTCTTTTGTCCTCTTAAAAGCATAAATTCTATTTCTTATTCCGTCATCACATTATAATTTACATACTCTTACTGCTCACAGCTGGGTAATGTATTCGAGTCTAAAAACTTTTATATATGATAGTGATAGGCTGCCAGCTACTTCTAATGTCTTTTGCCACCAATAAAACTGGATATGCCATATATAACCTGTCATGAGTTGAAAATGGCATTAAACCCATATATACACAGATAAGGATGATTATTATTACAAATTGTTTGGGTCCACAATATCAAAGTGTTTCAAGACATTGTCTCAATGTCACTTTGAACGAGGTTTGAGCAAGTTCGCTACAAGACTAGTTATTTACTGTTTACTTGTGAGAGGGATGGTGGTATTAAAGTGAATGTACTCTGATACAGTCCAAGGTCAATACCAATACAAAAGCATCATAATGGCCGTAAATCATTCAACTGTGGTATAAAAGACCGTGCCCAATAAAGCAATTATTGAAAATGCACTGGTAACAACTAAAATTAGACCTGTTCAACATATTATCCTAGATTTAAAGGTATGTGATTTCTGTGTAAATTTGGTGAAAATCCAATGATGAATGGTGGTGTAAGACAGTAGAGTACACAAGATGAATTAAACATTTTTTGATGATCCTGTAGCCATAAATCTTGCACACAAGATGAATTAAAACATTTTTTGATGATCCTGTCGCCATAAATCTTGCACACAAGATGAATTAAAACATTTTTTGATGATCCTGTCGCCATAAATCTTGCACACAAGATGAATTAAAACATTTTTTGATGATCCTGTCGCCATAAATCATGCACACAAGATGAATTAAAACTATTTTTGATGATCCTGTCGCCATAAATCTTGCACACAAGATGAATTAAAACTATTTTTGATGATCCTGTAGCCATAAATCGTGCACACAAGATGAATTAAAACTATTTTTGATGATCCTGTAGCCATAAATCGTGCACACAAGATGAATTAAAACATTTTTTGCTGATCCTATGGCCATAAATCAGACATGTTATATATGTAATTTGACCAGTGTAAGATCTTGTTTGAGACCTCTAATGATTGTATAACTGTTGTGTTTAAGCGGAGTAGTAGTGTAGTGGATAGGGAGGTAGGCTTCATGCAAGAGGCTGCAGGTTAGATACCCGGCTCAAGCTGATGACTTCTAAAAAAAACCCACTCAGAACTGGTTGTTACCAGGAAGCGGACTTGAGAGCAGTTCATTTGAGCACTAAGCTTGTTTTCAATGGAGTTTCAATATGTTAATATAAACTAACTATTGTGTATGTTTGGTTAAATGCAGATGCAGATTAAACACACAAGGTCAAAAAGTGCAATTTTTGACAAGTCAAAGGCAAAAATCACGACATAAATTATTCCATTTGGCCAGTTCAAGAAATTGTCCAATACCTTATGGTTATGTAAATGCCATAGTTTGAAAAAAAAACATATAAAGGAGGTGCTAGTGCACAAGGTCAAATAATGTATTTATGCTGATCTAGGACCACAATTAAGTCGCACATAAGTTATCCAAGTTGACCAGAATAACAACTAACTAGATCTTACGTTATATACCAGTGTTTTTTTTCGGCCATTTTTATAGCCGTTATTGGGTCATATTCCCAATGGCAAATAGTATCTTTTTTCCCAATTGAATGATAAAAATTCCCAATTGAAAGCTTCAAAAATGTAAATTGAAACTTGCCATACTTCCTTGATAAAATAAAGAAAGTTTTCCCCATTCTGAATTTAGTATGACATTGATTATTTAATTAAATGGCCTGATAAGCAAGTGTACACTTTTTATAAATATATTTAATGTTTCCAAAATGGTGAAAAAAAACACTGTATACATGGAACTATGTAATTCTGGTGAAATCCGATAAAAATACTAGCACCAAAGTGTATGCATGGCAAATTTGCATAACTTTCAAGATTCAATGGCCACAACTCATTCAATATTGCCAATCACAAAACATGTCTGAAATCTTATGGTTATATAATGTTAATTTGGTAAGATAAACTTAAAACTGTGGATGTGACAAACTTAAAACATAATGGATACATCAAGACTTCCGTGATGGAAAAAATTGATCAGAATGCCTCACCTTCAGCTTTAGTCATATGGTGCAATATTATATATAACCTATAACTTGTTGAAACTGGGAGCGCAAAGTCAAGTGGTAGACCGGACCCTGGATCAGAGGGTCGTGGGTTCGATCCTACGCCACGGCTATGTGTGGTGTCCTTGAACAAGACACTTTATCCACATATGCTTAGTTCTGGTTCTACTCAGGAACGTCTTGAGCAGGATTTGTCCAAGAACTTGTTTCACAATCAGTGTAAAATAAATCCATTTAAATCAAAATCCTTAAATACCCCTCTTCACAAATAAAGGTCTGGATTTCTATATTAGCAAATAATTTACTTAAATACTTGTCACTTACATTTCATTCCATAAGTTCCTTTTAATTTTTCGACATGTGCAACATATTGTGCGTCTGCATCGTTCTTAGCTATTCCTGCAACAACCAAATATCAATTCATCTTGATTCAAATATGTATACACAAACTTATAATATTATAACAGCACTAAATATAAGTTATGTATGAAAAACGTTTGAAAAATCTGCACTTGCTGCGTAATAGGAAAATGAAGGTTACATCAATAAAACTGGCTATTTCAGACCCTCGAAGTACTCCCCCTTCATATCTACTAACTTTTTCAATCGTTTAATGTATCAGAAAATGCCTTTCTGTAGTCTTCTCTCAGTATACTACTGAATCTTTGTTTCGTTTGCATGTTTTAATTGCAACATTATTCCAGTTATTCAATGGTGGCCAGTATACCTGGGATCTACTAGATGGTTAACCAGTACTAGACACCCCTTATCTCTGCAAGTCACTGACTGCTTCCCCACAGTCAGAGGTGGGAGATTCTTGACCGTACAACAAAGTTCATGACCAATCATCACAAAGACTGTGGTGGAACTTCAATCTCACGAAACCTGGATTAATAGTCGGATGTGTTCTGAGTGAGCAGAACAGTAAATGTATTTATAATTTCTTGCTGTTCTCATTATCTATTTGCAGACCCCATTTTATCATTAAGTTTCCATGAACGTGGATTTTACTCAATTCTCTTGTAAGGTCTGAAATAAATTGGATACCCAGTTGCCAAAATGTCGAGTCCACCAGTACCTAAAAATGCTCAACATAATTAACACATGACTGTGTTTAGTTTCATTCAGTTTCCCCCAGAAAGTTCTTAGAAACACGCTTACTTGTATGTCACCATTTATAACGGCGACTTCAACAGCTGGCCATTACAATTTAGCTATACAATATTACTCAGTTATTAAACTAAAAACAAGAGAAACCAATTTGATCTCTTTGAAAATGAGATTTTTTTTACCTTAGTAAACAGTGGTCAAAATTCGGCTACTTCCCAATTAAAAAAATCATGTTGTTTTTTTCCAGTTAAGACCAAATAAATTCCAAAAATGGATATGTAGTACTATTAGAATATCAGATAATTCATGGTTAGAACATGCTCTTAAGAGAGTTAAGATGTCAACTGCACTGTTTATTCCCAATCTCGAAGAATTGGGCTTCTTCTCAATTACCAGAAAAAAGTTGTGTTTAACACTAGTATTTCACTATGTGCAATTCAAAGACATGTAGCTGTATTGATTGTTTCACATGGCCTGCACATAAACTAGTATTTTACAGCACGTGTACACATGTACATAAACTGCGAGTAGTCCCATATCCTGGTATACATTTTTTAGTGTAATCTGTGTGGTAACAGGGTAGGAATAGTATCACTGAGAAACCTATGCATGTCACAAGAGGCAAAAAAATGAGTAAATGGATAGCATTCGCTGAAACTCTGCAGTTCTGAATGAATTATGGTTATGGGCTTATTCTGCATACTGTATATTCATTTGTTGATGGTTTTTTTGCTTTTAATTCAATTTGCATCTATATCTCTAAATCTTTTTACTTATTTTGGTTTGTATAAATTATAATTTGCTGATATGCTATAAAAGCACAATTCACTCATTCATTTTCATTCTTTTTTATATTTTTAATTGTGTTATATAAATATATAAATATATAAACCTTTCTTAGCATCCCATGCATCCCATTTGGCCTTGCCTTTGAAGTCCAGCATTCCAGGTCTAGCTGAATAATAGAAAAAACAAAATATTTGTTATGTCTGCACTCTAGCATACCACAATATATGTCACAATAAATAGTAATTAAACATCAAAGGACATAAAACATTATTGCATCTTATAAGTTTATATTGGAAACTTTTGTTTAAACATTAAAGCAAACAAATTCCAGGTGTGTCAATTTAAAAACAGAAGAAGTATAATGAAGATGACTGAAAGAAAAAAGAAATAAATATTTTTTTTTTTTTCAAAATAAATATAATCATTGATCACCTTAAAAATGACAAGATACAAGAAACTTTATTTTGTGTCGGATATACAAATATAAAACACTAGCTGTAAAGCTATTTGCCCTACCTTGATGAAGATTCTCCCACCTTTAAAAATAGCAAAAAAATTAAAAAAATTCTCTTGCCCTCCCCCTTTTTAAGTAAAAATTGGATGATAATCTAGCAATTAATTTATAATGGCCTTAAAACACTGAGTAATTACATAGAAAGATATGGGCATTATTACCAGTATTACAGTCTCCAACCGTGACCTGTTTGTACAAGGCATAGAGAGCCAGCATTTCTTCATCGTTTGGAGTACCATTCAAGTTCTTCACCTGCTCAGCAGCAGTTACAAATTCCTGGAATGAACATTAAATAAATGATCAAGTGTTTCATAAAATATCAAGATTTGTGATGATGATTGGATACAGAAAACGACAATAGTTTTTTCTCCAGGTATTTTGGGAAAAGGTTTCTAGCCCAAATTAGGAAAGAAATGATATCTCCCTCAGGCCATTGCACTGTCACATATCATAAATTTCAACACATGTGTAAGATTACCCTCAGCTAAAAATAGCATATGCTAAAAATAGTCACGTGGTCGCATAGTGACAACCGGCATATTCGTATTTTTAATTATTATATATATTTACATTTTTAAATCAGATAGAAATTTAATATGTCTTAAAATATGCTAAACAGGTTTAGAAAAAAAATGTTTGTGCCAATACACTGTCAACTATACTTTCTTGGGTAACCCCAATTTTTTGTTCACAAATAGTTAGTTTCAAAATGGCGGCTTCCGGGATAAAAACAATAAATGACTGTAGATTTTGTCTGTAAAATAATTTTGTTTATAATGTCAGCGATGACTGTTGGTTGTTTGATATCAATACCAAGGTTTTACAATAAGTAGATCTGTTTGATCTATATTCTCTGTTGTTATAATGCTAATATTGACCATATTTATAGCGAGTCTGTAGTGACAAAGTGGGTGGGGTAATAAAGTTATTTAGAAAATGCTGTGGAATGTTTTAACCAACGGCAATTTCAGTCAATACGCTAGCTGGAAATCCATAATTTATGTATTAATAATTTTGAAATAAATTAATGTATATAAATTTTAAATAATTATAAAATACACTGTATGGGGTTTTGTGAGAACAGCATGCTATAGAAAAAATAAAAGCAAAACAAAATAAGGCCCAAACAGCTGTTATTTATGTGCACAAATGCACAAACAATGACAAAATCCAACAAGTACAGAAACATGACTGGGGCTGTTTTGGTTTTTGACTGCACTCCATTTAATGCATCATTTGCAATATAAATCAACAACTTACTACCAATCATTGCTTCCCCTAATTATCGACTTCAGGCAATAATAACTCACAAGATAATAATAATTTTTAATTGTATTGCAATATACATTAAAAATTATATTCATAAAAAACGTGTTTAATTCAAAGGCTAAAACAAGTAAAAGAAAACATGCAGTAAGTTACAGTACCTTATGAGTGGTTTGATAACAATTTAAAGAATGTTGGCCAAGGTACGCAGTTTAGTTGGCTACAAAAATGGCTCTTAATTTGGCTCCATTTTTTTTAATTTGGCTCCAACTTTTCAAATATGGCGAAAGTAGTGGCGAAAAGAAAAAAATAGCCAGAGGAGGCCCTGTGCCTGATACGTTTCCAACTTTGGTTGTCATATGGTCACTAGGTCTCAATCCCTTCAAAGTCACTGACACTGATCAGATTTATCAAGATGGTTGGATAGTTGCCTTTGTCACTCCACTTTTCAAGGCAACAGGAACACACCACTTAACTACAGGCCAGTCATTCTTACCGCATTCTGCTATAAACAACAGTATCCTGTTGGACAGGCAATATGGTTTTAGGAAGAAAAGGTCCTGTGAAACTCAACTATCTTCACCCTCCAGGACATAACATCAGGTCTCGACAATAAAAAGCAGCTGGATGTTATACTCAACTTCAGTAAGGTTTTTGATAAAGTCACCCACAAATTTCTTGCTGCCAAACTTTATCACTATGGTGTCAAAGACAAGACCTTGGAGTAGATCAGGAACTTCCTCGCTGACTGATCACAACAGGTTATTCTCGAGGGCAAATCTTCCTCATCAGACCCATCACTTCCGGCATTCCTCAAGGTACAGTCATGGGACCACTGCTGTTCTTGGTTTATATAAATGACTTACAGTCAAAGGTTAATTCCTCGGTCAGCCTTTTACTGATGACAGGCATATCTAGACCACCTTCAGCAATGGGAAGTCGACTGACAGATGGCCACCCAGACAAGTGTGAGGTTTTAAAGAGCCACCAATAAGAGATGGTTTATTTCTGCAAACTACTTGATCCAAGGCCATCAATTGCAGTTGACCTCCAAGTCCAAATACCTCGGAGTTACCAAAGAAAGCAAACTGTCATTGAACCCACACATAAACTCTATTGCAAAGAAGGCAAACACCATCATGGTGTTCCTTCGAAGAAACCTCTCCCAAGGAAGTCAAGTCACATGCTGCAAATCCTTAGTTTGAACGCAACTTGAATATATGACCACTGTATGGGACACCACTGTATGGGACCCGTCTACCAAGTCGTACATAACTGAGGTCAAGGGATAACTTTACCTGTGAATGATGGTGTCACCCAATAAGTTTTAGCCGTGTCCCTTTATCCCATATAGTATTAAAATCATAATGAAAATAAGCCTGCATATTTCATAAGCAGGAGTAACGCACCTTGGTTAGAACTCCTACCCCATTTTTTTTCCCTTTATTTTTTTTATTCAAATCTATGTTCAATCCATCATGTATAACGTACAAAGATTTTTTTTTTTAAAAATTGTGACACATGAAGTTGAGTAAAGGCCTTTTATTTCGAAGAACAACCACATACCCTCAACTGTCACCCGCTGTTACACCCGCAGCCACGCGCTGTGCAAAAACTATAATGAATAATCTTATAAGGTAAGCCCAACAACAGAAATAATGAGGCAACCTGAATGAGACCCTTTCAAACCGCTCATTTAAGGGCTAAAAAGTTAAGTTGTATATAAAGTGGCACAAATTTTAACGGATTATTACATGACTAAACTGGCTCAACACGACTGTAGTGTAGCATGACAACATGTTTCAAGGAAAGTCAACAACAAATGAACTGTTTTATACTCATTTTCTTATTTCAATATAGTCTGAAATAGCTCATAAGACCAATTTCCTCATCTGTAACATATAGTTTGAACAAAGTCTGATTTATACATGGAACGCACTGATTTCTTATAGTTTTTGCAAAGCAGGTGTCTGAAAACAGTTGAGGGTATGTGGCCGCTCTGTGGAGTAAAAGTTGTTGTTTTTTACTAAAAAATTATATAATGGCTTGAATAAAGATTTGAAAAAAAAAATTTAAAAACAAAATTTAAAAAAAAGTCAGCTGAGTTCCGTTACTCATGCCTGTGGCTGATTTCTGTATCGAATCACAGGAAGATCTAAATATCCTTTGTGTTCACACATATATACTTGCAATAATTTATAAAAAAATATTTGTCCAAAAATGTTATCTTTAAAAATTTGCTTGCCAACTGCCAATAGAAACGGTATGTAAAACAGCAGTTCAAAATTCATATCGTTCATCATGGCATGCACGCAGGCCGACATTTGTCTTATTTTATTACAGATCCTTCCTGCAAACTACTTCAACAATTATGGTTTAAAGACAGATATTATGATTAATAACTCTTACCGCAGACATGATGAAGCTGTCGATTACGTATTAGAATTTTTGACGAAGAAAATGTTGCAGTGTAGACAAGCGCAGGCACACCCTCTGATAGTATCACGCAAGGACTTTTTGTGCCTTTCCTGGATAAAGAGCAACACGAACGACAACTGCGTTGTAGAGAAATGAGGCCCGGCAACAGGATCGTGCAATTTATGCTTGCTTTTAAAAAAATATATCCAGGGGTTCAGCGTAACAAAATTGCAAGTTACTCAGGGCAGTGTGTTGAATGTGATTCCACTTCGGCTGGTGGGAATAAGGAGGCGCATTTCCTGGGATTTTTTTAAGAAACAAAAGTAGAAATGGTGACTTCTGGTGATTTTTCAAATGCTTCATTGGGATAGAACACATTTATCTACATTGGGAAATGTCGGCCCGGACTAGATCGATATTTTACATACAAAGCACAGTGCTGTTGTGATATGCACGGAGCAGTTCATTCCGACTCTTTTATGTATCAATTTGTAAACCCCTCCTCTTACATTTCTATCGCTTCTCTCTTTTTAGCCTATTTAGGCTTTAGTTTCAAAAATTACTCGGCAGAATATCTGAGTATGCCACGCTACGTGTCTGTAGATATATAAGTCCTTGGATTGAATAAAACAAAGCCGTTAAATGGTAGATTACACACTAACTCAGAACACCGAATTAGTTGATATCAAAGGTAACTGTTTGAGAGTATCACTAGTTTCCAAATATCTGTTATGTAACCAAAGACTTATATAGAAGGATAGGAAACTTGCATCTCTCTGCGAAATGTCGATAAAATAGCATGCGATGAATGGATGGCAAATTAATCATTTAAACTTCACAGGTAAATAATTTCGTTTACATAAAATACAAGGTGTATGTAACCTTAGATGTTTTATATTGTTTTAAAAACGCAAACTGATCTTGCATTTAAACAAGGACTTATATCTCTATATAATTCCTTGATTTAAAATATTGCAGTTTGAAGTAAAATTTCATATAGATCTAGAGCCTACTTGCCTCCATTTTTAGTTGCAATAAGCCTATACACATTTTGTAATCATACAACAATTTTAAACACAAGGGAATGGTCTCGTCGTGTATAGAATTCAGTTTGCAAAGAAAGAATTTTGATTGTGTTTCTGAGAGGAATGATAGTTAAGATATTTTTTGAAAACTAGATTTTGCGAAGCTCCATATCAAGCTCAATCAGTTGTTTTCCTTCTCTATATAACGTGGACCTAATCGGAAACTGGCCTACTGGCCCAATATAAATGCATTAAAATATAAAATTTTAGTTATTTTGAATCTGTCTCCACCCCCTCTCTCTCTCTCTCTCTCTCTCTCTCTCTCTCTCTCTCTCTCTCTCTCTCTCTCTCTCTCTCTCTCTGTGTGTGTGTGTGTGTGTATAGAGAGAATCAGAGCGGAATGGCACTAGTATTCATTAATGTACACCCAACAGTGCCAATTAAGGCAGATTAAATAATGTTTTTTTTTTATCTTTACCATCATTAAGTAAATTTATCACGCCTTTTCAAACGTATTAACTGTTTCTGGCTGAAATTTATGAAATATAATATACAAGGTCTGACCTTTTCATCCGCAACGTTTCATCTCAATCGGTCCATTTTCGAGAAAATGCATTTTTTTTTAGTTTCAAACCTATTTATTTTTTACTTCAACTGTGAAACAAGTTCTTACCACTAAGACAAATCACGCTCGAAGTCATAAGGTAAAATGTACACAGAGTTTGGTAGATCTGCATATCCATAATAAAACTTGGCATGTGGAGGAATGAAAGTCGCCGAACATTTATATAATTATAAAAAGACGATGTCTATACATTTAATGAATTTAGTGAGCTTTATGACACACAAACATGTTTCTAAAATATAGTTAATTTGTCTCGTGTATACCAAAATTATGGAATATGTGTCTAGAACGTGAAAAAAATAACAGTACAACGAAGCAATAACATTTTAAATGATAATTTGACCTCCAAAAAAAAAACAACAATAAAAACACAACACAAATAATTTCTTATACAACTCTCGATTAAAACGAGAAACAAGCTTGAAATCAAGTCAACAACTCAAATTTGATACACTTTTATCTAATAACGTTCTGAAATGGGAAAAAGATATACAATATGCCTTTTAGATCCACAATCCGGCGACTCCAAAATAAGAAATTTCAGTTCAAATACCCTATGAGAATAGTACCAACAAACAAATCTCTTATAAACCTTTGCAATGTTTGCAATATGGATATAGAAACAATAAATCACATTGTTTAGAAATGTATACACACTTTCTGGAATAAGTTACCAACATACCTAAGAAATATGAATATTTACATAAATTTCTGTTTAGAGACCTTTATTTTCGGATCGATAAACTCGACAGAAGTAATCAATTACTTTTTTTATGTGAAAAAAATATTATATTTTCATTAATAAATGTCAAAAGGTCACACCTTTAAACAGTACTTGCATAAACAAAACTTAATAGCAATCGAGGAACAAATAGCATTGAACTACGATAAACTTGTCAAACATAACAATAAAAGGTGATTTGTTTTTCTCCTATAAAATGTCATATGCTGATTTCAGGATGCCTATTCCTTCTTGTGCTTTACTTTTGTGTATTTTTTCTTCATGTAACTTGTTTTCTGTTCAGTAAACTTCCTTCAATACATTTTAACCTCTTACAAAAATGGTTTCGGGTAAGAATAAAATCACTGTCGATTTCTGCAAAGCGGTAGGATTCCCCCGAATGGGTGCCATGTTCATTTTAATATTTATATCATGTTCATTATTATGGTTCTGAAATGACCAACCCCTATGAGGTTCCAGGGAGCCATATGGATGATGGCAAGAATAGGATCACTGTGGCTCATGCCTGTCGTAAGAAGAGCCAGTTTGAGTAATACGATATAATTTGCTGAAACTCTGCAGTTCTGCAGGTGGTATCAACGTTCTAGGTCCATTCTGCATGTTCATTTGTTGATGTACTTTTTTAAATCTGTATGTTTATTTGTTGTTTTTGTACATGCAAAGTGAACCGGGAATCTTCCTTCCTGCTGGCGTCGAATAACCTGTCATGTGCTGGTACGCCGTAAAACCCCATTCATGTATTACAATTATAGCAGCACAAATTTTATAATGAAAAAGTCGAGCTTTATGAATTGATTGCAGATGTCGTTACTTATTATATTGTGTGTTGTAAGAAGCGTAGCATATGAATAATGCCTGTTTTTGGTCATTTTTGGTAAATAGATGGTCACTTGGCAAAACGATATCTATTATGAAATCTCGTTCACCGCGACTTTAGTAATCGATTTTTAACGACGGATGATACCCGTAGGTGTTGGGTTAATGTGTTTATTATGAAATCTCGTTCACCAACGCGACTAAAGTAATCGATTTTTAACGACGGACGATACCCGTAGGTGTTGGGTAAATTTGTTAACATTGTAGCGTATGCTAAGCACTCGGGATACGAATTTGTTGGGGGGGGGGGGGGGGGGTTCACGTGGTATTAAAAGCGAAATAAAAATGTTTTTTGTAATAAATTGAATTGAAAATGACGCTTTCTCAAGACGTTAATTAAATTTTATAAATTGTTTCTTCTCTTTCAATGTATATACGAATACTACAGACACACCTGATTCGATGAATGTATTCATGTTACCGACTCATTGCCTCATTTGACCTCCTAATTGCATCATTTGACTTCCTAATTGCCTCATTTGACCGCCTCATTTCTCAATTTACCTCCTCGTTGCCTCATTTGACCTCCTCATTGCCTCCTTTTTACCTCCTCATTGTCTCATTTACATCCTAATTGCCTCGTTTTACCTCCTCATTGCTACTTTTACCTCCTCCTTGCCTCCTTTTTACCTCTTCATTGCCTCATTTACCTCCTCCTTGGCTCCTTTTTACCTCCCCATTATCTAATTTTACCTCCTAACCGCTTCGACTTATCTCCTTATGCCTCATTTTACCTTCTCATTGCCTCATTTTACCACTTCATTGTCTCATGTTACCACCTTACTATCTCATGTTACCTCCTCATTGCCTCATTTTACCTCCTAATTATGTTGTTTTCCCTCCTTATTGCCTCATGTTATCTCTTCATTGCCTCATGTTACCTCTTCATTGCCTAATTTTACCTCCCGAATGCGTCGTTTTACCTCCTCACTGCCTCATGTTACCTCTTTATTGCCTCATTTTACTTCCTAATTGCCTAATTTTACCTCCTCATTGCCTCATTTTACCTCAACATAGCCTCATTTTACCTCATAATTGCCTACTTTTTACCCTCCTCATTTTACCTCGTCATTGCCTCATTTTACCTCTTCACTACCTCATTTTACCTCCTCACTGCCTCATTTTACCTCCTTATTGTATCATTTCACCTCATCACTGCCTCATTTTACCTCAATATTGCCTCATTTTACCTCCTTATTGCCTACTTTTTACCTCCTTATTGCATCATTTAACCTCCTCACTGCCTCATTTTACCTCCTCATTGATTCATTTTAACTCCTTATTGCCTCATTTTACCCCCTTATTGCTTATTTTTTACCTCCTCATTGCCTCATTCTACCTTCTCACTGCCTCATGTTACCTCTTCATTGCCTCATTTTACCTTCTCGTTGCCTTATTTTACCTCAACATTGCCTCATTTTACGTCATACTTACCTCCTCATTGCCAAATTTAAACTCCTCACTGTCTCATGTTACCTCCTAACTGCCTCATTTACCTCATCACTGCCTAAATTTACCCCCTAATTGCCTCTTTTTTACCTCAACATTGCCTAATATTACCTCCTCATTGCCTCATTTTTCCTCCTCACTGCCTCATTTTACCTTATCATTGCTTTCATTTTACCTTATCATTGGCTCATTTTTCCTCCTCATTACCTCATGTTACCTCCTCATTGCTTTCTTTTTACCTCCTCATTACCTCATTTTCCTCCTCACTGCCTCAATTTACCTCCTCATTGCTTTATTTTACCTCATCACTTCCTCATTTTACCTCCTCATTGCCTAAAATTATCTCGTCATTGCCTCATTTTACCTCCTTGCTGCCTCATGTTAACTCCTCAATGCCTCATTTTACTTCCTTCTTGCCTAATTTTACCTCAACATTGTCTCATTTTACCTCATAATCGCCTTGATTTACCTTCTCCTTGCCTCATTTTACCTCATAATCGCCTCATTTTACCTCTCAATTGCCTCCTCGTTGCCTCATTTGACCTCCTCATTGCCCCATCCTTACCTCATCATTCCTCATTTACCCCCCTCATTGCCTCATTTTACCTCCCCGTTGCATCATTTTACCTCTCAGTTGCCTCATTTTACCTCCCTCTTGCCTCATTTTGCCTCCTCATTGCCTCATTTTACATCCTCGTTGCCTCATTTCACCTGTAATGACTCTTTCAACCATTCAATTGTCTTAACTTGATTCAATAATATTGATACCAAAGTAAACAATAACCACTATGATTTAACTATGATATCAATCGTTCAATAATTTTGCTTAAAAATATAACAAATCGAAATCGAAAAAAAGTTTGGACTATTAAGCTTAATACATAGAGAAAGATGCAAAACTACACTTCAATAGAATATAGACTTAAATATAAAGCAACGAATTATTCGATTATTATAAAGAAGAGCGAAACTGTGATCGTCAAAAATAAGGACTTAGAGTTAAAAGTACACCTACTTGTCATAATAATTGAGATTTCACCACACACAGATTTTTAAAATACCAAAATCATATTTGGTTCAGGACGAGAGGCGTTTACAAAAAAAGGAAAACGGCGAAATGAGCCACTCGAAAATTTGATAATATTTGCAGTAACTCGTCTGTTTTAATCCACGGTATCTGACTAGATTTTGTATTTTGGCCAATAATCAATCTAACTACACATAGTTGTACTTTAACCCGTTATCTTTGTTTTATCAGCGTCTCTCCCTATGATGGGCCAATGGTCTCTCACTAACATTATGGTGTTTGATGGCTACAGGCATTATTCTGCATATGAAATGGATAGACAACTTTTGTCAAGAACACTACACGTGGACCTGGCGAGGACTGAACCCACAACACTCCGGTTCCAGATGAAATTTATTCATACTTAAGAACACCCAAACCTATATACCCAGAGAAATTCTGTCATACTTTAATTCATCGTGTAATGATGGAAGAAACTTTAACACTATATAATATATGTATATTGCTTAGTTTCACCAAGGAATTATATAGAGATATACGTCCTTGGTTTCACCAGTTACTAATTTATATGTCTCTGGTTTCACTGACACCAAGGCAATTTAAAATACGGTTTACAGGGGCGGATCCCGGATCTCAGTTTAGAGGGGGTATGCACTTAGGGGGTGGGGCGCAACACAAAATCTGAACGGGTACATGTGTTTTCAGTGAAACATAGTTAATAAAATATGAGAATTTTTGAGAGTGAGGGGTTCGCCGGTTTCTTTTAAGAGTAGATATACCAAAGGTCATAAACTACATGTATTATATTACAGGTGTACAGGCTAATAAAACACACACACAACAAGTGTAATGATAACGCAGCCCATATTTTCTTATCAGCTTGATAATATCAATAATTCAATTTGTCATACGATGATTTCATGTAATGGTAGCAAGTTCAGTAATTAGTTCAATAAAATATAGCCAATATCACGTGACCGACAATTACGTGTTTGTTTAATATCATTTAACATTTAGGAGAATGTTTGGCAACGACTTTAGAATAAAATATAGTGATGACTCAGCGCGAAACTAAAATTCCCCTCCTAAGTCTATTGAATGAAGATTGATTTTGCACCAAACCCTTGAATTATGTTTAATCTCTTATGTAGAAACTCGCTGACTACACGTTCTTCATACATTGATCCCTTTCCCCAATATTGTAAATGCGTATCAAGGACTTAGTCAAAAAACTAGTCTATCTACATTCTTTGATTGTGTTGAGTTAGACCCAGTCCTCCATACGTATGTACTTCGGTGATATGTTCCTAATGCTCGTTGTTATATATGGGGTGTCGTGACATCACATATTCGAATGAGTGATATCACCTATTTGAAACGACTAAGTGATATCACTCATTCAAATAGATGATATCAATCATTTGAATAATAGATATCACTCATTCGAATATGTGATATCACTCATTTGAATAAGTGATATCACCTATTAAAAACGAATTAGTGATATCACTTATTCGAATGAGTGATCGCACTTATTTCGAATGAGTGATATCACCTATTCGAATGAGTGATATCACTTATTCGAATGAGTGATATCACCTATTCAAAATAAATCAGTGATATCACTTATTTTAATAGGTGATATCACTTATTCGATTTATCAAGCAAGAAAAAACAGACTGATCCCTGCTTAAATGATTCAGCAGTGAATATATGACTCTCAGCCGCCAAAATAAATGGTCTTTTAAAATGATTAAAGAAAAAGCCAATATATATTCTACATTCACAATAATATTTATTTTATAACATAATATTTTTTTACACAATATATTTGATATTTCCATTTAATTCTCGTTAAAGATCTACATCTTATTTTATCAAATATATTAACATCCTTATATTATCATTGTCTAAATTCATTTCGAATAAGTGATATCACTCCAAATAAGTGATATCACTCATTCCAATAAGTGAAATCATTTATTCATTTCAAATAGGTGATATCACTCATTCCAATAGATGATATCACTTATTGGAATAAGTGATATCACCTATTCGAAATGAATGAGTGATATCACTTATTTAAATGAGTCACATCACTCATTCGAGTAGGTGATATCACTCATTGGAATAGGTGATATCACTCATTCGTTTCAAATGAGCGATATCACTAATTCGAATGAGTGATATCACTTATTTGAATGAGTGATATCACCTATTCGATTAAGTGATATCACTTATTAAGGTTAAATAGTAAAACGGCACCCCATAGTTATAGATTTCGTTGCAACACCAATCTCTTAATAGGATATTCAAAATTGTCAAAACAAGCTTCAAATGATAAAATACATATGGAATCTGACATGCTAGTTTTCTTTACCATGTTAAAAGGTTACTGCATGTCAGTTTGTAGCCGTAGACCAGAGTGTCTAATGAGGTGGCGCGTTGTCCATCATCCTTTTCTCTGAAACCACTAAGCAAGTTATAACTTCACATGGCTGTTCCTCATCTAATACTATAGAGAAGATTTTATTGTTAAATCCAAAATTCAAGATGGCCACCATAGCTAGAAATAGTAACGTCCTTAGTCTTCTTTTCAATTAATGCTCTTCAGATTTTGGAAGTTCTAAATTAGAAATCAGATTTGTACAAATGCTATCACTTGAGTTCAAAATACCTACAAACAAGAGAATTCCGCAAAATCAAAAGTCTCGCCTATATCTCATTATTACCAAGTGTGGCTAAGAAGAGGAGAGCAAGTTCATAACATTGAGTGGAATGCCCCTTGCCGAATACAATGCCACCTCCCCATGCCGAATACATCCCCATGCCAAATACAATGCCACCTCCCCATGCCGAATACAATGCCACCTCCCCATGCTGAATACATTCCCATGCCGAATACAATGCCACTTCCCCATGCCAAATATATCCCCATGCCGAATACAATGCCACCTCCCCATGCCGAATACATCCCCATGCCAAATATAATGCCACCTCCCTATGCCGAATACATCCCCATGCCAAATACAATGCCACCTCCCCATGCCGAATACAATGCCACCTCCCCATTCCAAATACATCCCCATGCCGAATACAATGCCACCTCTCAATGCCGAATACATCCCCATGCCAAATACAATGCCACCTCCCCATGCTGAATACAATGCCACCTCCTCATGCCGAATACAATGCCACCTCCCCATGCCAATACCATGCCCCCTCCCCATGCCAAATACATCCCCATGCCGAATACAATGCCACCTCCCCATGCCAAATACATCCCCATTCCGAATACAATGCCACCTTCCCATGCCGAATACAATGCCACCTCCCCATGCCGAACACAATGCCACCTCCCCATGCCAAATACATCCCAATGCCGAGTACAATGCCACCTCCCCATGCCGAATAGATCCCCATGCCGAATACAATGCCACCTCCCCATGCTGAATACATCCCGAGCGGAATACAATGCCACCTCCCCATGCTGAATACAATGCCAGCTCCCCATGCCAAATACAATGCCACCCCCCCCCCCCCCCATGCAGAATACATCCCCATGCGGAATACAATTCCACCTCCCCATGCTGAATACAATGCCACCTCCCCATGCTGAATACAATGCCACCTCCTCATGTCAAATACAATTCCAACTCCCCATACCAAATACATCACCATGCGGAATACAATTCCACCTCCCCATGCTGAATACAATGCCACCTCCCCATGCTGAATACAATGCCACCTCCCCATGCCAAATACAATGCCACCTCCTCATGTCAAATACAATGCCAACTCCCCATACCAAATACATCACCATGCGGAATACAATGCCACCTCCCCATGCCGAATACATCCCCATGCGGAATACAATGCCACCTCCCCATGCCAAATACAATGCCACCTCCTCATGCCAAATACAATGCCACCTCCCCATGCCAAATACAATGCCACCTCCTCATGCCAAATACAATGCCACCTCCCCATGCGGAATACAATGCCACCTCCTCATGCCAAATACAATGCCACCTCCCCATGCCGAATAGATCCCCATGCCGAATACAATGCTACATCCCTATGCTGAATACTTCCCCATGCCGAATACAATGCCACCTCCCCATGCTGAATACATCCCGAGCGGAATACAATGCCACCTCCCCATGCTGAATACAATGCCACCTCCCCATGCCAAAAACATCCCCATGCCAAATACAATGCCACATCCCCATGCTGAATACAATGCCACCTCCCCATGCTGAATACAATGCCACCTCCCCATGCCAAATACATCCCCATGCCGAATACAATGCCACCTCCCCATGCCGAATACAATGCCACCTCGCCATGCCAAATACAATGTCACCTCCCCATGCCAAATACATCCCCATGCCGAATACAATGCCACCTCCCCATGCCGAATACAATGCCACCTCCTCATGCCAAATACAATGCCAACTCCCCATGCCAAATACATCACCATGCGGAATACAATGCCACCTCCCCATGCCGAATACATCCCCATGCGGAATACAATGCCACCTCCCCATGCCAAATACAATGCCACCTCCTCATGCCAAATACAATGCCGCCTCCCAATGCCAAATACATCTCCATGCGGAATACAATGCCACCTCCCCATGCTGAATACAATGCCACCTCCTCATGCCAAATACAATGCCACCTCCCCATGCCAAATACAATGCCAACTCCCCATGCCAAATACATCACCATGCCGAATACAATGCCACCTCCCCATGCGGAATACAATGCCACCTCCCCATGCGGAATACAATGCCACCTCCTCATGCCAAATACATCCCCATGCGGAATACAATGCCTCCTCCTCATGCCAAATACATCCCCATGCGGAATACAATGCCACCTCCCCATGCCAAATACAATGCCACCTCCTTATGCCAAATACATCCCCATGCGGAATACAATGCCACCTCCCCATGCCAAATACAATGCCACCTCCCCATGCCGAATACAATGCCACCTCCTCATGCCAAATACATCACCATGCGGAATACAATGCCACCTCCCCATGCCGAATACATCCCCATGCGGAATACAATGCCACCTCCCCATACCAAATACAATGCCACCTCCCCATGCCAAATACAATGCCACCTCCTCATGCCAAATACAATGCCACCTCCAAATGCCAAATACATCCCCATGCGGAATACAATGCCACCTCCCCATGCCGAATACAATGCCACCTCCTCATGCCAAATACTATGCCACCTCCCCATGCCAAATACAATGTCTTATTTACAGTTTTGGACGCAGATGCCAAGCGGTACTGAACGCAAAAGTGAGTCGCACATGGTACAAATTTGTGAACTTTGATTTTCACCCTTTAACATTAACCGCATCGGAAGTTTAATGGTAGAGCATCCGCCTCACATGCGAAAGATCAAGGGTTCGATTCTCGGCCGGGTCATATCAAAGACTTAAAAATGATACAAGAAACTTCCTTGCTTGGCGCTCAGTATTTAGAGGATAGATTTAGGTCGGTGGTCTAGCGGTACTGTGTCCACCGTGCATGCAGAAAGTCGTGGGTTCGATCCCCGGCCGAGTCATATCAAAGACATTAAAAAATGGTACTACAAATGCCCAACATTTAGAGGATAATTCTAAGTCTGGTCGACCCAGCGTCAGTATAATGGGACTGGGTGGGGTATCATACCATGTCTGTGGCAGGATACTCCAATGTGGCAGCGCTAAGAATACTGCCTTAAGAAGACACCGTTGCGTTATGACTTAAAAATTGTTGAAAGTGATGCTTAACACCATACAACAACAACAACAACAACAACCCTTCAACAGTGAAGGCAATGTGATTCCACAAAAACCCACATTTCATTAATTTCTTCTATTGGCCATATGCTAAAAAACTCTGAAACTTTATTTTATGTTCAATTTTGACAAGAGCAGCATCAATATTTCATGGTGCGTTATCACTGACCGTCCATGTAAATACAGGTTTATCTGCTGGTAAAATATAAACAACTACATGTACAATAAGTTTAAAGCTTTAATAAAATAAATAATCAACATCACAGGTTTAGCCATTACCAATACAAAACATGTGGTGCAGAAAAATGGGAACAAATGTATTTGTATTGTGTATTTTAATCAGTTTGCTAGAATGTTTCCCTACCTCATAAACAAAATAATGAATTAAAAAAAATCTTATGTAGGTACAGGGGTTGGGACAATCATTTATATGGAGTAGGGCTGGAGAAGAGAATTATTTGCAGATGCATTACTTCTAATTCTTATTAAATATTTGCATTCATTTATGGCAAATTTCATTATATTATGATCAGTATCATTACACTTATTATTAAACATGTTAGAGTTGAATATTTTATACCATCTTATGTTTAACGAAGCCGAGACCAGCTAGCCGAGTCAGTAATTAATCCAACTGTTGACCCAGGGGTTGCGAGTTTAAATCCAAAATAGTCTCTGTGATGATTGGTCAATGCACTTTGTTATACAACCGTGAATCTCCCACTTCTGAAAATGCGGGGAAGTAGTCAGTGATTTGGAGAGATAAGCTTTTTAAGGTGTTTAGTACTGGTAATCTGCCTAACAGGTCCCAGGAATGATTATTAGGTTCGCTGACCACCATTTTACATTGTAACACCTCTGAAAATTTTAAATCATAATTTGTACATGTACATCAAACTTGATTATTATCTCTACACTGATTGTTATAGACTGTCATTATATAGACATATGTTGGAGTTCAACACTTGATACCATGTAATAGAAGTGATTTATTGGAGATGAAACTTTTAAGGGAAACAAGATAATTTTTGATAAATTTACAATCAACCTATTTCTGAAAATTATTAGTATAGAATCAATTTACCTAACGAGTGTGTGCAGACACTGAAATTTGTTTCTAATTGAAAAGGGGCATAACTGTGGTTGATTAATTGATTGAATGTGTAATGCCATTTTTATGCCAGTGATTGCTATCAGACGATCTGTTAACCTAACCACTGTTTTCTGCAATCCTGAAAAATTAACCAGTACTCGAACACACCCCATCTCTGCAAGTAATTGATAACTTTCTCATTTGACTCAGCACTGAAAGACTGATAATGAGACACACTGTCGTATATCAATCATCATGAAAATTGTTACTGGGTCGAGATTCAAACTCATGACTGCTGGATTGATAGTCAGATGCGCTACCGACTAAGCTAATCGGGACCGGAAACTTTGGTTGAAAGACAAACAACTTTGCACATTAACAAAAGTGTAATCTACATATTATTTTCATTGTATCAGTATGACTGAAAAAATATGTATTTTTTTCTCATTATCCCAAAGTCCAAGGACCAGGAAAAATATGTTGAGATAACCAGTTGTTTGAGAAAGACAGTGACATTTTTATAGTAAAACAAATGAAGGGACCATAACTTTTACTTTGAGATATCCGGTAGTTTCATTTAATAGAGTTTCAGATAATGAGAGTCTACATCATATCTCTGCATCATAGGTGCAACGATAGATTTGATCTGTGAACATGACTGTGTGTGATTCTAAGGATTTTAAGTTCCTCTACCAGACATTACAGAGGGAATCCTCAGACTGGCACTATAGATTGTTGACAGAATACAAGTCCAGTGTGTGATTCTAAGGATTTCAAATCCCTCTGCCAGATAGTACAGAGGGAATCCCCAGACTGGCACTATAGAGTGTGGACAGCATACTGTGTGTGATTCTAAGGATTTTAAGTTCCTCTGCCAGAAAGTACAGAGGGAATCCTCAGACTTGCACTATAGAGTGTCAACAGCATACAAGTCCAGTGTGTGTGATTCTAAGGATTTCAAATCCCTCTGCCAGATAGTATAGAGGGAATCCCCAGACTTGCACTATAGAGTGTGGACAGCATACGAGTCCACTATGTGTGATTCTAAGGATTTCAAGTCCCTCTGCCAGATAGAACAGAGGGAATACCCAGACTGGCACTATAGAGTGTGGACAGCATACAAGTCCACTGGTTGTGATTCTAAGGATTTTAAGTCCCTCTGCCAGATAGAACAGAGGGAATCCCCAGATTGGCACTAAAGAGTGTCGACAGCATACAAGTCCAGTGTGTGATTCTAAGGATTTCAAATCCCTCTGCCAGATAGTACAGAGGGAATCCCCAGACTGGCACTATAGAGCGTGGACAACAAACGAGTCCATTGTGTGTGATTCTAAGGACTGTAAGTCCCTCTGCCAGAAAGTACAGAGGGAATCCCCAGACTGGCACTATAGAGTGTGGACAGCATACGAGTCCACTGTGTGTGATTCTAAGGACTGTAAGTCCCTCTGCCAGATAGTACAGAGGGAATCCCCAGACTGGCACTATAGAGTGTGGACAGCAAACGAGTCCACTGTGTGTGATTCAGGTTTTTAATTCCTCTGCAAGATAGTACAGAGGGAATCCCCAGACTCGCACTATAGAGTGTGGACAGAATAAGAGTCCACTATGTGTGATTCTAAGGATTATAAGTCCCTCTGCCAGAAAGTACAGAGGGAATCCCCAGACTCGCACTATAGAGTGTGGACAGAATAAGAGTCCACTATGTGTGATTCTAAGGATTATAAGTCCCTCTGCCAGAAAGTACAGAGGGAATCCCCAGACTGGCACTGAAGAGTGTGGACAGCATACGAGTCCACTGTGTGTGATTCTTACGATTTTAAGTTACTCTGCCAGATAGAACAGAGGGAATCCCCAGACTGGCACTATAGAGTTTAGACAGCATACGAGTCCACTGAGTGTGACTCTAAGAATTTTAAGTTCCTCTACCAGATAGTACAGAGGGAATCCCCAGACTGGTCCTCTGCAAACTAATAATCCAGAGGGAATCTCCAGACTGGCACTATAGAGTGTGGACAGCATACGAGTCCACTGTGTGTGATTCTAAGGATTTTAAGTTTCTCTGCCAGATATTACAGAGGGAATACCCAGACTGGCACAATATAGTGTGGACAGCACATGAATCAACACTGCAATATGTCCCTTAAATATGGCACTTCAAAACTGAACACATGAGGTAAGCTATCGTTCAAACTCATTATATCATGAAATAACCATAACTAAGAAAAAATTTCTGTTAATAATACTTGTAACAAATAAAATTACCATAACTAAGAACAGTTTCTATTAATGATATTTGTAACAAATGAAATTACCATAACTAAGAAAAATTCTATTGATAATATTTATTACAAATGAAATTACCATAACTAAGAAAAATTATATTGATTATATTTGTTCCAAATGAAATTACCATAACTAAGAAAAATTCTATTGATTATATTTGTTACAAATGAAATTACCATAAATAAGAAAATTACTAATTTTCGCTAATCATACTTGTAGCAAATGGGGCTACCCTGTGAGATTTGCATGTCATTATGATTTAAAATACGGATAACCTATTCATACCACCATTCCTAATGTAACTTGTGACAAACCAAGCCAGTAATAAATCATAACAAATGGTAACTTCACAAATATTTCATTCATTATCAGGATAACATTCATTATCTCTACATTGAAAGAAATAAGCAATCAATTAAATTGATTTAGTTGCTTATATGGTGCTGACAATATCAATTTACATAACTTGTACAACATTTATTTCGCACAGTTTCATTTTTTAATCATGTATTTTAATTAAAGGGATTATATTGGCAAATTACAATTTAAAGATGCAAATGGAGACTTTATTAATCATACAAAATAATTGTGTTTCCTGATTTTATGCCATGATTAACCTAAGAGTTATTAAATTAACACTAAACAAAATATTGATAATAAGTACTGTCAATATTTACATTTATCCATGTAAACATTCTGAACATAGGTGACCGCCGCGTGGTCTAATAGAGAGCGTCCGCCTTGCATGCGGAAGGTCGTGGGTTCAATCCCAGGCCGGGTCATACCAAAGATTTTAAAAATAGTACTAGAAGCTTCCTCGCTTGACGCTCAGCATTTAGAGGAGAGTTCTAGGTCTGGTCGGCCCAGGGTCAGTATAATGTGACTGGGTGGGGTATCATACCATGTGTCTGGGGTATGATACTCCAGTGTGACAGCGCTTAGAATACTGTCTCAAGTGGACACCATCGCGATTTGACTGAAAAATTGTTGAAAGCGATGCTAAACACCATACAACAACAACAACATGAACATAGCTTCACATTTCTGAAAATATCCATGCAAGCACTTGATCAGTAGTAAACTATGCATCTGTACACAAATTATTTACACCATTGCGGTGTATGGTGGTTGATTGGAATATCAAAGGCAGTTCATTTGAATATAATGTATGTCATCATCTATGTTTGTTTTACCTTGTTTATATTGAAAAATTTGAACATAATGCATAGTATTATGTTTGTACATCATTTATGTTAGAAACATCATTCATATTTAGTCATCAATTATTTCATTTATGTTTGAACATAATGTTTGTTATCACACCTTTATGTTTCATCTATTTTTGAACAAATTTAGATTTTTGTTATCAGATTCACCATGGGAACCTTTTTGTTCCCAATCAAATAAAAAGAAGGGTAATTTCTTATACCAATATTTTGATACAACAAGTTCAATCCAGTAAATACAATACAAAATTTACTTCACATAAATATGATTATCTGTGATTTACTTCTTTTTTCCGGCAATTTGAAGTCCATATTAATTAAATTCATTCAAGATATGTAAAGTACACTAAAACAATAAATCAGAAAGGTGCAGTATGTATATGAATGAATGAATAGGGTTTTACGGCGTACCAACACATTATAGGTTATTTGACGCCAACAGGAAGGAAGACTTCAGGTTCACTCTACATGTACAAAAACAACAAATTAACATACAGATTAAAAAAAATACATCAACAAATGAATATGCAGAATGAACATAGAACCTTGATACCTGCAGAACTGCAGAGTTTCAGCAAATTCTATTGTATTACTCAATTTGTCGCTTCTTACCACATGCATAAGCCACAGTGATCCTATTCTTGCCATCACTCATGGCTCTCTGGAACCGCACAGGGGTTGATAATTTAACCACAATAGTGAACATGACAAAAAATGATAAAATGAACATGACACCCATTCAGAGTATTCCTTCCCCTCTGCAGAGATCCACAGTGATTCTTTTCTTAGCCAGAACCACACCAGCTCAATATGTATATATATGGAAAATTAAATAGACTAGTAGACAGCTAGCTGGATTGAATTTCGAATTTATTTATACTAATTTATCTTAGCTTGATTGCAAAATAAGCATAGAGCTGAAATAAATCACTCTTGGGTCTGTTTCATGTGTAAAACCAGGGTCTGAAATTATAAATATTTTCATGCTCAACTCAAAGATGACTCAGCTCATTTTAACAAAAAAACGTAAATACGTATAATTTTCTTCCTCAAATCTGCATTAATACTGTAAAATTCGAGACCTAGTCAAGTGTTTGCGCTTTAATTTGGGTTTGTATGCGACTCCTAGAAATTGTGTTTCGAGTACGAATTTGAGTTGAGCATAAAAAATATTTTATAACCTCGGGGCCATAACTAAGTTTTACTTTTCAGAGACCATCAGGTTGAGCCTGGGATCACACTAATGACCTCTAGCCTCTAGCGAGTACTATATCCACTGCACTATGACATAAATTTTACAGCTATATTTATAAATCAAGCATGGCCGATAGCTATCCAAGTAGAACCATTCTTAAGCAAAAGCTGAAAAGGGGCCTTGCTCAAGGAAACAACATCTTGAGGATTTTGTCTACACTGTTCTATCTACATATAAACAAATAAGGAAATAGAGTAGTGTTGCGTAAAACGATCACTCTTATCTTGATGTGTGTGTGTGTGGGAGGGTGGGGTGTCAGACCCAAGATGCACTGAACCTAGGTTCAATGCTCTACCAGTTTAGTTTAAACAAAATTTTATCTCGTATATTTTCATATAAAAATGTTTACAATCCTACTTCAATTCACAATTGGTCTAAATAAACTATATCGACCAACTGCATTTGATTTTCCAATGAAAAGCAATTGCAGCTGGGCTGGACTTAAGGGAACCAGTTATTGTCTGTTAGTATCTACCTGGCATTCATAAAATATTCCATATATATCTGTAAATTAATTTCTTTGTCCAAACTGAACTTGTGATATTACCGTTGATAAACAGATACCAATGCATCATTAAATCGGCAGCTTATCACATCCACAAATAGCTGTGTGATGAAGGTGTCTAACTAATTGGTGAAGATTAATGAGTGCCAGTAAAAACCGATGCATTTTTATGTATTGTGTATTCATGTCTTAGAAAAAGTGTTGCTATTACATATATATAATTAAATGATTCTATGAATACCAGTTAAAATATCTAAGATATTGAATTCGCCCATACCAGATGGAATATTTGAGATTTGACTGGTATGAGATATCATTATCTCACTTCAGGATCGAGATAAAATTGATACAATTATAAAATGAACATGCTAATATGATGTTTTAGAAGGCGGTAAATCAACATATTTGTTTAGACAAAATATAATTGACACGCAAATAAAAATGAATGATGATTCAGATAGATATAACTGTAGTGATGTGAACCGTCATGATGTGACCGTCGTGATGTGAACCGTCCTGATGTGACCGTCGTGATGTGAACCGTCCTGATGTGACCGTCGTGATGTGAACCCTCATGATGTGACCATTGTGATGTAAACCGTCCTGATGTGACCGTCCTGATGTGAACCGTCATGATGTGAACCATCTTGATGTGACCGTCGTGATGTGAACCATCCTGATGTGACCGTTGTGATGTGAACCGTCCTGATGTGACCGTCGTGATGTGAACCGTCCTGATGTGACCGTCGTGATGTGAACCGTCCTAATGTGAACCTAGTTCTCATAAAAGCATTGAAACTTTAGGATGGGATATCCATAAAGGTACTTATATAGATGTACTAGTATATTAAAGTATTTATTACTGTATACTACATACACTGGAAGTTCAAACTTTATGTCGTTTTTTTTTAATGGGGTTTGAGGTCATTATTTTATACAGCCAGCAGTTTTCTTTGAGGAGGGAGGTCCCAGTTCCATGGACAGGAATCTAAGAAGAAGCTGTCTTATTCCACTAGTCGATGACAAACATTCTTTACGTACACAAAATTACCCATTTATGTGATGACATGCCGTAAAACACCATTTATTCGTTCTCACCCTGAGATATTTTGATTGACCTCCAACCTCAGCAGTGAGAGGCAAGTGACCTTTGACCACTCGACTGTGAAGGAAAACGTCCAATAATGACTACATATATAAACTTTACATTTATATTGCTTATCAATCCAACAGTGAACTGATTTCTTTCAGCCAGTTTTCAGTTTACAAAATTAATGTTACTAGAAAGATTCCTTTAATAATTATACATGGTAAATGTGATTTAATTCTAAATGCAAATGAAGTCATAACTCGAGTCATGTTTCTTGGAATAATTCTTGTGATATCTAGTGCCAGGCATGATAATGATATTAGTTTACAAAAACAGAGGTTACTTGCATATCAGCTGTCATTAGATTTCATTAAGTTTGCTGTAAAAATCCAAAACATTTTTGTCCTTGAATGTTTGTGTTGATGGCGATACTGCAGTAAACAAAATGGATGCCATCCCTGCTTGTTGTGTATTGGGTGTAGGGATATTTCACAACATTGCTGTAAAACTCCTATCATTTTTTTTGTCTTTGGATTGTATTATTTTGCTGGTGATACTGCAGTAATCAAAATGGATGTCATCTCTGCATGATAATATCACAAATTTTGCAATGACCTATGGTTTCATTATCCGTGAAACGCTTGGATTTGCTGGTGGATGTATGTATGGGGGTCAAACCCCTGCACAGTGTGCATCAGCTATCATGAGATTTTACAAATTTTGCTATAAAGAATCCTATGGTGTCATTGTCCATGAAATGTTTCGACTTGCTTGTCGAGCTGCTGGGATCGAACCTCTGTAACAGGTCCAGCTGCGTAGAAGTGAGGCCCTTACATGAGCGACCAATTTCTCCAAGATGGGGTGACTGAAATAAAATGGTAATGTTATGAATGATTTTAGTCTTTTAGCAAATGTAAGTTAGCATGGGCATAATGACAACGGAAACTACATGGCCTCATGTGCCTTATGGCTGATTGGTCTAAGTCATCTTATGACCCTGGAGGTCATGGGTTCAAGACCAACTTTATCAGATACTTTCAGAAGGGGGATAGTTCCACTCAGATTCATTCTGATGTTTTCCACCACCAACTTGAAACAAGAAATGTCACTGGTAAGTGTCGCATTCCCCCCAAATGGTCTAAAAATAAAAATATTTGTTATAAATTATAATAGGTAGCGATGTACCCATGAATATCAAGAGTAATGGACTGACGTTTCAGACTAAACATGCAATTTCATGTTTTATTACATTAAATGTGACCTTGACCTTTGTGTAACCTTGACCTTGACATCTGATGTAATGGTCTGGGTATTTTTTTACTGGTAAATGCAGGTGACACATCATCATGACTGCTGATCACTTGTGTCAAGCGATTTTAAAATCCCTCCATGTAGGACAATGTAACAGACCAGACATGAAATATCAAACGAAATGTAAGTGTGACCTTGAGGTAAGGTACTGGGTCTTAACATGACACGTTGTCATGTCATGTTGATCAATTGATAATTTTGGCCAAGTGTTTTTGAAATTCATCCATGTACAATAAAGTTACAGGATGGACTTGAAAGCTCAAACAGACTCAAAGTGTTGTCATACAAACTCAAACTGTGATCTTCATTGTTGAGGTATGGGTCTTGGTCTAATGTGTGACACGTTGTCATGTCATCTTGATCAATTGAGCCAAGTTAAAGACAAAGTTACAGACCAGACACGCAATATCAAAGAAACTGAAAGTGTGACCTTGACCATAAGGAAAGGTTCTGGGTCTTATATGCGACACTTAAATATGTCATGTTGACCAACCGAGACAAAGTTTTTGAAATTTATCCTTAGGTGACAAAGTTACAGACCGGACACGAAATCTCGAACAGACTGAAAGTGTTGTCAAGCAAAGTTAAACTGTGACCTTGACGTTTTAAGTGGGATGTGGAGTGCGACATGTCGTCATGTGATGTTGATCATTTTTAGCAAGTATTTATAAAATCCATCTATGCATGACAAAGTTACAGGCTGGACACGATTTACTGGACGGAATGACAGACGGATGGACGAATGGACAGACAGACTTGGGGTGGTGGTGGACATAAATAATTATGCTATATATAACCTGCCATGTGTTGAAATTGGCGTAAACCCCATACAAACATTAATCTCTATTAAAAAAACCAGAGATCTTTCGATATTTTTTTATATATTCCCTTGTCATCGGAAAATTTCATCCCATCCTGTACATTAAAACAGATGTTTTGAGATTCTGAATGTAATATCTTGCTATGACTTTGTCAAATGTCTAACAATATATAACACCATTTTTCATTAGTCAATTATCTAACTGTTACCAAATTTATACACAGAATCATGTTTTGTATACTATAATAACCGGCTCAGATGATAAATATTTTTGTATGCCATACATAAATTGCCAAAACAATAGCAAGATGTGCAGACCAGAAGTAACTTTTATTTTTCTTGCTAAAATAAGAATAGCAGACGATTCTTTTTTTTTAATTGGGTTTAATGGCATTTTCAACATATTTTAGGTTATAAATGTATAAATCGAGGAAGATCTCATAATGAATCTGAGTAGAATCACTGTCATTCTGAAAGAAACTGGCAAACTTTCTCACAGCAGGCTTGAACCTACAAACTCAACCTTAAAGAATTTGATACAATTCAAGCCCAGTTCAGAATGTTACACCATAATCAATGACATATATGCAAGGGGGAATGTCATTATTTTACTGTCAATGAATACAATGTGAAATAATCACCTGTTCGACAAGTGTGAGATACGGGTGTTTACTCAATATCCATTCCACCTGCCGTTCATTTTCCTCCATAGTTACCGTGCATGTGCTGTATACCATGGTGCCGCCAGGCTTCAACAGCTTAACCCCCTGTAATCATAAAATGCAGTATTTTATCAAAAAAGATTTATAGTTGATGTTTAAGTTCATGACAAACGTAATGGCATACTTATATCTAAATCAAACAAGACACTGGAGTATTACAAGCAATACATAAACCTCCCACAGATTTACAGATTTTGTCCGACTGAAAAGATTATGATTGGATATTTAGTGTCATTTTTATGCCATCGAGGGCAGACGATCAGTTAACCTAACCACTGTTTCCTGGGATTAACCAGTACTCGAGCATACCCCGTCTCCGCAAGTAACTGATAACTTTCCCACTTGAATCAGTGGTGAGAGACGAATGATAATGAGACACAATGTCGTATATCAATCATTGGGGAGACTGTTGCCGGGCGATGATTCAAACTCACGACCCCTGGATTGAAAGTCAGAAGCGTAACCGACTGAGCTAATTGGGCCTCGCCTGAAAAGATTAAAATGACCTACATGTATACTCTCTCCTTATTGCCCTCTATCCACATGCAAAGATTCACTAACCTAGCTTGGATACTTTTTTAGTAATATTTCTGAATGGATAGACAGACTAACACACAGTAAACATATAGTTCCCTCTAGTGAAACCAGCACAGAACAAAAAACAGATAGAATTTGTACACATAAAGTAATAAATTTGAAACTGATTATAAAAATAATGAACCCATATTTTACCCAAGTTGTCAATATAAAGCACACACAATTTTGTTTCCCATATTTTAAAAAAGGATTTTCAACCAAATGCTTTTGGTCAATGATAAAGGCACCATTTTCTGCTAGGATTGAAGGACAAACAAATTTGTCTTAAACAGTTGCTGAAAAAGTTATAACAAAAGTGGTCTCTGGTGGCAGGTTGCTGATGAACATCAGAAAAAATACATGTATCCTCAAGAAATGTAGGTTTAAGTGATATACATTGATTATGAAACAAATTTTTACAACTTAGAAAAATCTTGCTTAATGTCTATCTGGGCAGAACTAAGTGTAAGTTTGCTCAAGGAGTCCACACATTGCTGTGGCAGGGGATTGAACCCAAGTCCCTCTGATTCTTGGTCCTATGTTCTATCAGTAAACCATCCACTCTAAAAGTGTATGAAACATTTATTGGAGCATGACCTATAGGCAATACAATGTAATGACATCAAATTATAACTGACATTAATGTGGTTGGCTACAAACAAGAAATTGGCAGATGACTTTATTATAAAAATTCTGCTTATGAAAATGGTAAATTGTAGAATATATGTTGTTCAACTTACCGACTCTATAAATCGTCGCTGATATATGGGATATGATTGCAAAGACTTTAATGTCATTCTGTTTCTAGATGAAGGTCGCTGACCTAGCGCACTGCATGGTACATCAAGGAGAACCCTGTCAAAGGAACTGGGTGGGTACGGTGGTGGACCCTTTATTTCTGTAACAAAAATATGTCCTCATTTTTTGTATAAAAAATCTTCAGCTGTGCTTTCTTCCAGGGGCTTTTGACAGCCATCTGTTTTACAATTCACCAATATGTTATGCTTTTTTAATTAAACTTTCAATAACAGTGGATTTTTTTATATCAAACCATATTTTCGAAATTTATTAACTATCCCAGTCATCACAACCAACCTAGGAATATTTCCAAATTGTTGATGTAAACCTTTTCTTTTAGTTTTAACTTTTTTTTTTTACATTGATTTTACATCGATTGTGAAGAGAGTTCTTAAAACCTAGACAATCATGTGCAAAATCTTCCTAAGCAGAACCAGTACCTAGCAAATCTTGCACAAGGGCAGCACATATCATGACAGTGGTGGAGGATAGAACCCATGACCCTCGAATCCTGGGTTCAATTCTCTACCTCTAGACCATGTGCTCCCCATCCATTTATTGTAATGATTAATTTACTATTATATAAATGAATGCCTAAACATTTCATGGGTGTTAACCGAGTCCAGGCAAGAACAGCAAAAAAATGCACTATAAACAACAAACAAAACTGATGTTCATGAGGCCTGAAATTGATGTTTACTACATTCCAAACATTGATTTTCCCAAATATCTTGAATAAAGAATTCATTGATTTTAGTTAACATTTTTAACTACTAGGGTAATATTATCTACTTCCTGGATATGCACTTGAGGATAACTTAGGAAATATTAACTACATCCTAGATATGCACTTGAGGATAAATCAGGAAATACTGACTACTTCCTAGATATGCACTTGAGGAAAAACTTGGAGAAATATTGATTACATCCTAGATATGCACTTGAGGAAAAACTTTGGGAAATATTAACTACATCCTAGATATGCACTTGAGGAAAAACTTGGGAGGGAAATATTGACTACATCCTAGATATACACTTGAGGAAAAACTTGGGGAAATATTGATTACATCCTAGATATGCACTTGAGGAAAAACTTTGGGAAATATTAACTACATCCTAGATATGCACTTGAGGAAAAACTTGGGGGGAAATATTGACTACATCCTAGATATACACTTGAGAAAAAACTTGGGGAAATATTGATTACATCCTAGATATGCACTTGAGGAAAAACTTTGGGAAATATTAACTACATCCTAGATATGCACTTGAGGAAAAACTTGGGGGGAAATATTGACTACATCCTAGATATACACTTGAGGAAAAACTTGGGGAAATACAATGTCATCAATGTCAATTTGTATACATCATTATATCATTTTTTATTTGTGGAGAATGGTTCAGTATTTCAGTATTGAAAAGTGATATTTCAGTGTCAGGTTTAACTTACGAAATGTAACGTAACATTACATAACTAGTATAGCACAGCACAGCACAGCAACACAATTTTATTCAGCATTTAACCAAAGTTTATGGACAACCATATATGAATAATACCCCCGTTACACCTACTAGTATTTTCTCCCTTTCAAATATGCAAATAATAAGGTGTAAATACAAAATGTACATTATTTGAAGAAAGGCAACATAAAAAGAAACTGGAAATCCTTATCAAGGTTGAGAATGTAATAACTACATATATGAACAAACTTCTTTCCTATTTGTATACCAGTACAATGACTCAAGGTAATTTACAATGAAAAGTATACATGTCTATTTAACCCTATTCACTGTATAATAACCAGTTCAAGTTAAGTGATCATAACGGTCTTTTTCAAAATAAAACAAAAAAATGTCTACATTTTTTTAACAGAGCAATAATTGACTGAACACATCTCATCTCAACACGATTTACCTACCTGCTTTTTCATCTGTACATTTGGTAGAATCCTGAGCGTAACATTCAACACAGGTCAAATCCCATTTCTTTAAATTATTGACCACCTTCTCAACTTTGATGGGACTTTTGTCTAGTGCTATCACACGACCCTGAAGGACATACAATTGTATTCAATTATAATATCTGTTTTAAACTTACATTGATTGTGAAACACATTTTTACATTTTGATCACACAGAACCGTAGTCGGGGAATCATACAGAGCCATGGTGGAGGATCCCACAGAGCCGTGGTGGGGTATCATACAGAGCCATGGTGGGGGATCATACAGAGCCATGGTGGGGGATCATACAGAGTCATGGTGGGGGATCATACAGAGCTGTGGATGGGGATCATACAGAGCCATGGTGGGGGATCATACAGAGCCATGGTGTTGGATCATACAGAGCCATGGTGGGGGATCCCACAGTGCTGTGTAGGGGGATCATACAGAGCCATGGTGGGGATCATAAAGAGCCATGGTGGGGATCATACATAGCCGTGGTGGGGGATCACACAGATCCGTGATGGGGGATCATACAGAGTCATGGTGGGGGATCATACAGAGTCGTGTTGGGGGATCATACAGAGCCATGGTGGGGGATCATACAGAGCCGTGGTTGGGGATCATAAAGAGCCGTGGTGGGGGATCATACAGAGTCGTGTTGGGGGATCATACAGAGCCGTGGTGGGGGATCATACAGAGCCATGGTGGGGGATCATACAGAGCCGTGGTGGGGGATCATACAGAGCCATGGTGGGGATCATACATAGCCGTGGTGGGGGATCACACAGATCCGTGATGGGGGATCATACAGAGTCATGGTGGGGGATCATACAGAGTCGTGTTGGGGGATCATACAGAGCCATGGTGGGGGATCATACAGAGCCGTGGTTGGGGATCACACAGAGTCGTGGTGGGGGATCACATAGAGTCGTGGTGGGGGATCACACAGAGCTGTGGTTGGGGATCACACAGAACTGTGGTAGGGGATCACACAGATCCATGGTGGGGGATCACACAGAGTCGTGGTGTGGGATCACACAGAGACGTGGTGGGGGATCACACAGTGCTGTGGTTGGGGATCATACAGTCATGTTGGGGGATCATACAAAGTCGTGGTGATCCAGAGCCATGGTGGGGGATCACACAGAGCCATGGAAGGGGATCACACAGAGCCATGGTGGGGGATCACACAGAGTGGTGGTTGGGGATCATATAGAGTCATGGTGGGGGATCACAGAGTCGTGGTGGGGGATCACACAGAGCCGTGGTGGGGGAACATACAGAGTCATGGTGGGGGATCACACACAGCTGTAGTGGGGGATCATACAGAGTTGTAGTGATCCAGAGCCATAGTGGGGGATCATGCAGAGCCATGGCGGGGGATCACACAGAGCCGTGGTGGGGGATCACACAGAGCAGTGGTGGGGGATCACACAGAGCCGTGGTGGGGGATCACACAGAGCAGAGCCGTGGCGGGGTATCACACAGAGCCGTGGTGGGGGATCACACAGAGCCGTGGTGGGGTATCACACAGAGCAGAGCCGTGGCGGGGTATCACACAGAGCAGAGCCGTGGTGGGGTATCACACAGAGCAGAGCCGTGGTGGGGGATCAAATCCACGACCCACCAATCTTAGTTTGATGCTCTACCACTGGACCAGGTACTCCACTTAAATTACCTAAAGGGAGAGAGACCTGACCTGTAACTTTGTGTCAGTAAATATTCTTTATTTAATTGAATCATTACAATGGGAATAAGAAATTAAATCATAATGGCTGGTCATGTCAACATTTTAATAAAGGACAGTATACAAAATTCCAGAACAGTTTATTATTTGGTCACTACACATATAGATCTTTATTCTTGGATAACAAAAACCCAACGCCTGTTGCCTGTTATATAACACTTACCATATTATTCATCAATGAAGCTATATGGCAAGTTTTACCACCTGAAAAAAAAAACAGCCATAAAATAGAATCCAGTACATCTATTTAATCATATTAAAAAATCTGAGTAAACAAACAATTTTTTCAAGATGGCTAAAAACACATATTTTTTTAAATAAACATTAAATAAACCACCTGATGATAAAACAAATGTTAAAATATACAGATATCTACCAGAGTTCTCTCCTGAAATATGCAGATTTATCCCATAGTTCTCTCCCGAAATATGCAGAAATCTCCAATAGTTCTCTCCCGAAATATGCAGAAATCTCCCAGAGTTCTCTCCTGAAATGCTCACAATAGTTGGAGAATGTGGGGAGCGGACGGGCAATGATCTGTTGTACTAACCTGGGGATGCACACATATCAATGACTGTCTCCCCGGGCTGGGGGTCCAAAACCTGGCTACAGACTATGGACGGAAGATTCTGGGCGAATATCAAATCTGGCAAGACATCATCTAGACTGGGTGCCTCATACAATGGCTGTGTCATCTTTATGCCTATTCCTCTAAAATAAAATAACAGTTAAAAATTTTGATTATTTTTATTAGCCTTAACCCTTTACTTCATATAGACGCCTTTGGACACCTCTAATATAGAAGCCTTTGGATACTTCTAATATAGATGCCTTTGAACACTTCTATTATATATGCCTTTGGACACCTCTAATATAGACGCCTTTGGACACCTAATATAGAAGGCTTTGAATTACTGGGTGAATTACGTTTATTTTAACAGACAGAGTGGAAAACAGTGCAGGAAGTGTTCAGATTGCTCATCACGAGCAATCTGAACTTTTCCTGCACTGTTTTCAAACACCTTCTGTGATTGGTGCGAGAAAACGCGTATCTATGGAGTAAAGGGTTAAAGCCAAATTTCAAATATTTTTTTTTTTAGCAAAACAATACCGTGTATGCCTTTATTTTAAACTTTTTGAGTTCCCATTTCATTTATTGAAAATACACTACATAGATTAAAATCAGTGAAATTATAAATGATTATTTTACTGATTGAAATAGTTAAATAATCAACAACAAAAAATTCACTGAGAAAAGTGTATAATGGATCATAAAATAAATAAACTAATGCAGTCTATTGTTTGCTTTTTAATTTTGAAAACAATTGACTGAAACCTTGGCAATATAATATTATGATGTTTAGCAACCATTTACTAGTCTGACAGTTTAAGCCTTTTCTCTTTTGTCTTATAGAAGGTCAGAAGGTGTTCACTTTAACCAGACTGAAATAACAATCATTTAGGTTTCTGGTAACAAGCAAAGGACGTTTGCATTTAAAACAATCATGAAAAATAGTATTGTTTATAGACAACCTTTATAAACACAAATTTATAGAAAGTGACAACAGTTGCTTCATAAAATTGCACTGATATTTCACTCCACTAGTGCAAAAGGTACAAGTGCCTTCTTATTATATGCACTTGGTACCTTATTGCTCTAATAAGACAACACAATTTTCTTTTTAATTATGGGGTGTGTTTTAATGAATGTGTGTGTGTGTGGGGGGGGGGGGGGGGGGGGGGGGGGGGGGGGGGGCGGGGGGGGGGGGGTGATGCCCAGTGGTCTTAGACTGAGAACAACAACAACATCAACCAAAAAAGTACCTCTCAGAACAAAACTTTCACAATTTTTTTTCTAAAATATTCAATGATTATCTGTAGAATGTGATTAGGATGTGGTTATATTCCAATGTTTATACACGGCTGTACCTGAGTTTAACTTGAGCAGAACAGAAGATTTGGTCACGGCTCAGCTGCATGATGCCACATCCCACGTACACTTTACGTTCTCTGTACTCCTCCTTCAGACCTTTACGACACTGACTGTCCAAATCAGCATAGACGGCCACCATCTCGCCCGCATTTAAATCTGATACATGGAAATATACACATCATTTACTGGCATATTAATAGTGATGGAGTAGGGGCTTTCAATTTTAACAAAATTAACTAAGCTACGTTATTAAACAAGATCACTGCAAGTGGGTGCAGGCGCTCACCTTTTTCAATGTGCATTAAGTAGGTCATTGTCAGTGATGTAAACATTTTTTTAACATGATGGTGATCAGTTTACAGAATCAATACCTATTATTGAAAAACAAAATAGATTTTCAAAAACAGATAAATAAATTCAAACATGAGCTAAACAACAAACTTTAATCTAAGGTTTTGAAGTTCAAAGTATGGAAATTTAGCTATATACATTGTTTGAATAAAATGAATGCATTTATGAAGTTTAGTCACTATAAAAAAAGTAGTTTGTCGAGAAACAGAGACAAAGCAGAGATTGGTATTGAACTTTAACAGGATGACGACAACGAATACAGTCATGACAATTTAACTGTTTAGGTTTGTAAGTATCTATTTAGTTCATTAAATGTTGATGAAACTTAGCATAGTTTTGATGGTAGAGGAAGGCCCAAGAATGCATTTTTTGTAACACATTGGCATGCAGTTTTATTGGTAGAGGAAGGCCTCAGAATGCACTAATTTCAACACATTTGCATGCAGTTTTATTGGTAGAGGAAGGCCTCAGAATGCACTAATTTCAACACATTTGCATGCAGTTTAAATGGTAGAGGAAGGCCTCAGAATGCAGTTATTTCAACACATTTGCATGCAGTTTTATTGGTGGAGGAAGGCCTCAGAAAGCACTAATTTCAACACATTTGCATGCAGTTTAAATGGTAGAGGAAGGCCTCAGAATGCAGTTATTTCAACACATTTGCATGCAGTTTTAATGGAAGAGAAGGCCTCAGAATGCATTTATTTCAACACATTTGCATGCAGTTTTATTGGTGGAGGAAGGCCTCAGAATGCATTTATTTGCAACACATTGGCATGCAGTTTTAATGGAAGAGAAGGCCTCAGAATGCATTTATTTCAACACATTTGCATGCAGTTTTATTGGTGAAGGAAGGCCTCAGAATGCACTAATTTCAACACATTTGCATGCAGTTTTAATGGAAGAGGAAGGCCTCAGAATGCATTTATTTCAACACATTTGCATGCAGTTTTTTTGGTAGAGGAAGGCCTCAGAATGCATTTATTTCAACACATTTGCATGCAGTTTTTTTGGTAGAGGAAGGCCTCAGAATGCATTTATTTCAACACATTTGCATGCAGTTTTAATGGAAGAGGAAGGCCTCAGAATGCATTTATTTCAACACATTTGCATGCAGTTTTATTGGTAGAGGAAGGCCTCAGAATGTAGTTATTTGCAACACATTTGCATGCAGTTTTAATGGTAGAGGAAGGCCTCAGAATGCATTTATTTCAACACATTTGCATGCAGTTTTAATGGAAGAGGAAGGCCTCAAAATGCATTTATTTTAACACATTTGAATACAGTTTCATTGGTGGTGGAAGGCCTCAGAATGCACTAATTTCAACACATTTGTATGCAGTTTCAATGGAAGAGGAAGGCCTCAGAATGCATTTATTTGCAACACATTGGCATGCAGTTTTATTGGTAGAGGAAGGCCTCAGAATGCATTTATTTCAACACATTGGCATGCAGTTTTAATGGAAGAGAAGGCCTCAGAATGCATTTATTTCAACACATTTGCATGCAGTTTTATTGGTGAAGGAAGGCCTCAGAATGCACTAATTTCAACACATTTGCATGCAGTTTTAATGGAAGAGGAAGGCCTCAGAATGCATTTATTTCAACACATTTGCATGCAGTTTTTTTGGTAGAGGAAGGCCTCAGAATGCATTTATTTCAACACATTTGCATGCAGTTTTAATGGAAGAGGAAGGCCTCAGAATGCATTTATTTCAACACATTTGCATGCAGTTTTTTTTGGTAGAGGAAGGCCTCAGAATGCACTAATTTCAACACACTGGCATGCAGTTTTATTGGTGGAGGAAGGCCTCAGAATGCAATAATTTCAACACATTTGCATTCAGTTTTAATGGTAAAGGAAGGCCTCGGAATGCATTTATTTCAACACATTTGCATGCAGTTTTATTGGTGGAGAAAGGCCTCAGAATGCATTTATTTCAACACATTTGCATGCAGTTTTTTTGGTAGAGGAAGGCCTCAAAATGCACTAATTTCAACACATTGGCATGCAGTTTTATTGGTGGAGGAAGGCCTCAGAATGCAATAATTTCAACACATTTGCATTCAGTTTTAATGGTAAAGGAAGGCCTCGGAATGCATTTATTTCAACACATTTGCATGCAGTTTTATTGGTGGAGAAAGGCCTCAGAATGCATTTATTTGCAACACATTGGCATGCAGTTTTATTGGTGGAGGAAGGCCTCAGAATGCAATAATTTCAACACATTTGCATTCAGTTTTAATGGTAAAGGAAGGCCTCAGAATGCACTAATTTCAACACATTTGCATGCAGTTTTAATGGAAGAGGAAGGCCTCAGAATGCATTTATTTCAACACATTTGCATGCAGTTTTTTTGGTAGAGGAAGGCCTCAGAATGCACTAATTTCAACACATTGGCATGCAGTTTTATTGTTGGAGGAAGGCCTCAGAATGCAATAATTTCAACACATTTGCATTCAGTTTTAATGGTAAAGGAAGGCCTCGGAATGCATTTATTTCAACACATTTGCATGCAGTTTTATTGGTGGAGAAAGGCCTCAGAATGCATTTATTTGCAACACATTGGCATGCAGTTTTATTGGTGGAGGAAGGCCTCAGAATGCATTTATTTTAACACATTTGCATGCAGTTTCATTGGTGGTGGAAGGCCTCAAAATGCATTTATTTGCAACACATTGGCATGCAGTTTTATTGGTGGAGGAAGGCCTCAGAATGCATTTATTTCAACACATTGGCATGCAGTTTTATTGGTGAAGGAAGGCCTCAGAATGCAATTATTTCAACACATTTGCATGCAGTTTTATTAGTGGCGGAAAGCCTTAGAATGCACTAATTTCAACACAATTGCATGCAGTTTTATTGGTAGAGGAAGGCCTCAGAATGCATTTATTTCAACACATTTGCATGCAGTTTTATTAGTGGTGGAAGGCCTCAGAATGCACTAATTTCAACACATTTGTATGCAGTTTCAATGGAAGAGGAAGGCCTCAGAATGCATTTATTTGCAACACATTGGCATGCAGTTTTATTGGTAGAGGAAGGCCTCAGAATGCATTTATTTCAACACATTTGCATGCAGTTTTAATGGTAGATGAAGGCCTCAGAATGCAGTTATTTGCAACACATTTGCATGCAGTTTTATTGGTAGAGGAAGGCCTCAGAATGTAGTTATTTGCAACACATTTGCATGCAGTTTTAATGGTAGAGGAAGGCCTCAGAATGCATTTATTTCAACACATTTGCATGCAGTTTTAATGGAAGAGGAAGGCCTCAAAATGCATTTATTTTAACACATTTGCATACAGTTTCATTGGTGGTGGAAGGCCTCAGAATGCATTTATTTGCAACACATTGGCATGCAGTTTTATTGGTGGAGGAAGGCCTCAGAATGCATTTATTTCAACACATTTGCATGCAGTTTTATTGGTGGAGGAAGGCCTCAGAATGCATTTATTTCAACACATTGGCATGCAGTTTTATTGGTAGAGGAAGGCCTCAGAATGCAATTATTTCAACACATTTGCATGCAGTTTTATTTGTGGAGGAAGGCCTTAGAATGCAATTATTTCAACACAATTGCATGCAGTTTTATTGGTGGAGGAAGGCCTCAGAATGCATTTATTTCAACACATTTGCATGCAGTTTTATTAGTGGTGGAAGGCCTCAGAATGCACTAATTTCAACACATTTGTATGCAGTTTCAATGGAAGAGGAAGGCCTCAGAATGCATTTATTTGCAACACATTGGCATGCAGTTTTAATGGTAGAGGAAGGCCTCAGAATGCATTTATTTCAACACATTTGCATGCAGTTTTATTGGTAGAGGAAGGCCTCAGAATGCACTTATTTCAACACATTTGCATGCAGTTTTAATGGTAGATGAAGGCCTCAGAATGCAGTTATTTGCAACACATTTGCATGCAGTTTTATTGGTAGAGGAAGGCCTCAGAATGTAGTTATTTGCAACACATTTGCATGCAGTTTTAATGGAAGAGGAAGGCCTCAGAATGCAGTTATTTGCAACACATTTGCATGCAGTTTTAATGGTAGAGGAAGGCCTCAAAATGCAGTTATTTCAACACATTTGCATGCAGTTTTAATGGTAGAGGAAGGCCTCAGAATGCATTTATTTCAACACATTTGCATGCAGTTTTAATGGTGGAGGAAGGCCTCAGAATGCATTTATTTCAACACATTAGCATTCAGTTTTAATGGTAGAGGAAGGCCTCAAAATGCATTTATTTCAACACATTGGCATGCAGTTTTTATTGGTAGAGGAAGGCCTCAGAATGCATTTATTTGCAACACATTGGCATGCAGTTTTATTGGTAGAGGAAGGCCTCAGAATGCATTTATTTCAACACATTTGCATGCAGTTTTAATGGTAGAGGAAGGCCTCAGAATGCATTTATTTCAACACATTTGCATGCAGTTTTATTGGTAGAGGAAGGCCTCAGAATGCACTTATTTCAACACATTTGCATGCAGTTTAAATGGTAAATGAAGGCCTCAGAATGCAGTTATTTGCAACACATTTGCATGCAGTTTTATTGGTAGAGGAAGGCCTCAGAATGTAGTTATTTGCAACACATTTGCATGCAGTTTTAATGGTAGAGGAAGGCCTCAGAATGCACTAATTTCAACACATTTGCATGCAGTTTTAATGGAAGAGGAAGGCCTCAAAATGCATTTATTTGCAACACATTTGCATGCAGTTTTAATGGTAGAGGAAGGCCTCAAAATGCATTTATTTCAACACATTTGCATGCAGTTTTAATGGTAGAGGAAGGCCTCAGAATGCATTTATTTCAACACATTTGCATGCAGTTTTAATGGTGGAGGAAGGCCTCAGAATGCATTTATTTCAACACATTTGCATGCAGTTTTAATAGTAGAGGAAGGCCTCAAAATGCATTTATTTCAACACATTTGCATGCAGTTTTTATTGGTAGAGGAAGGCCTCAGAATGCAGTTATTTGCAACACATTTGCATGCAGTTTTAATGGTAGAGGAAGGCCTCAAAATGCATTTATTTCAACACATTTGCATGCAGTTTTAATGGTAGAGGAAGGCCTCAGAATGCATTTATTTCAACACATTTGCATGCAGTTTTAATGGTGGAGGAAGGCCTCAGAATGCATTTATTTCAACACATTAGCATGCAGTTTTAATGGTAGAGGAAGGCCTCAAAATGCATTTATTTCAACACATTTGCATGCAGTTTTTATTGGTAGAGGAAGGCCTCAGAATGCATTTATTTGCAACACATTGGCATGCAGTTTTATTGGTAGAGGAAGGCCTCAGAATGCATTTATTTGCAACACATTGGCATGCAGTTTTATTGGTGGAGGAAAGCCTCAGAATGCACTAATTTCAACACATTGGCATGCAGTTTTATTGGTGGAGGAAGGCCTCAGAATGCATTAATTTCAACACATTTGCATGCAGTTTTATTGGTGGAGGAATCCCTAGGAATGCCGTTATTTTCAATACATGACATGCGATTTAATGGTGGAGAAAAACCTCTAAATGCTTTTGAGTAGAACCACAGTCCTTACACAAGATTCTAGTAAACTTTAATTATTAATAATTGGTTTTAGTTAAAGCAGCACAAACCAAACAACAATAACCAGCACCCCTGCCAGTATATACTGTTTATAAATATAGATGACTTATCCACAGAACAACGTACATGCTGGAGCGGCCATTATGCCAAGAACAAATACATGAGCGCCTCGTAACACCGCCATACCGCAGGCCAAATCTACGATAACTTCTTTCTTTACCTATTTAAAAATAACATTACATCATATTAAATATTATATGCTCATGAAACAATGTTGCTGTTGCATGGAGTTTTTTCAATTGTTCAGCCATATCGCAAAGACATCTACTTGAGACAGTATTCTGGTTTGATACCCCTACCAGTCACATTATACTGACACTTGGACACTAGCTCTATAACTATGGATAATCCTCTAAATGCTGAGCGCCAAGCAAGGAAGCTTACCATTTTGTATTTTGTCTCTGTAGTGTAAAATTCATTAATTTTGTTGACAAAGTCACTCATTGGCCAGTATCTGGTAAGCGGTATGCTGAAACATTGACAAATAAAACGGAAAATGTCAACCTGTGCACAAGGACAGAATCCGCTCTTATCGAACAGGATCTTCCTCTTTGTGTTTCAATAAAGATTCTATCATTTACTGAACAGAAAGTTATAGGTGATGCATCTTTAAGCATGAATGATTATTGATACAATAAAAACGCTTGTTATAAATTGAGAATGTCCAAACTGAACTGAAGAAATTGTAAACATAATTATACAAGTAAAAGTGAAAACTGTACCTCTGCTGGCCTAGGGTTTGGGCCCCTACTTGGAATTACCAGTACATCTTTAAGGGCTGGGTGGAGGACAATGGGTGGAAGTTTACTCCCCCTGTCTGTGTATTGCTGAAACACAACAATTTTCAGTAAAGTTACACCCTCAAAATGACCTATGTGTGCATTGAAGTGTCTTGAAACACCATTCATTCATTCATTCATTCATTCATTCATTCAACCAATCATTCATTCATTTATTCATTAATTGATTAATTGACTCATTCATGCACTCATTCATTTATTCATTTACTGATAGATGAGTATCCTTTGTCTGCACAATCCAATTAATTTATCAAAATGGCATTTCATTCAATCTTACATTTTTTTATTTATCTATCTACTGAGAAATATAAATATCCTTTATCTGCACAACCCAATTAATTTATCTAAATAGACAGAGACCAAGAATATGGCTTTACTGTCTTGTTGCATAAATGGAGCATATGTCAGTTCAAAAATTAAATATGTATGGCTCATGTCACATTGAAGAGTGTATGATCCAATATGCTATATCTCACATTGAACACACATTTTTCCTGGGTTACAGACTTTGTTAGAAGATTCTATCCTAAGAGATAACTGTTTTGGCAAGTACAAGGTTTTACTAAGTTACTGCCAAAACAGCTATCCCAAGGAACAGCATTTCTTATCACAATTGAAAAATGATTAAAATGAGTCTTCTTATAGCAAACACATTGAATAGCTATTTTAATTTCATATACATGTATATCACAATCTTGGTACGTAAATCTTTTTTAAAATGTCAAAATATACAGTATGTAATTTATAATAATTACAACTTATATACATGTAATTTATAATAATTACAACTTTATACATGTAATTTATAATAATTACAACTTATATACATGTAATTTATAATAATTAATTGATATGTCATATCATAGATATGTAGTTCCAATGTCACTAAGCATGAATTCCATCTAGACTCTATAGGTAAGCTAGAAATATATCACACCAGTAGTAAACAGGCAGATCTGATATGCCAGAACAATTTCCCATATCTCAGGGCATTTATTTTGTACATTTCACTTGTTGCGCAAAATATACAGATTTGAAATTAGCCAACTTCAGTTCGTAAATCACATTCAAAGTTATGTTCATCAGATTAAGATTTAAATGACATCTGTTTAGGGCGCTTATAACGCTTATAAACAACACTCCTCCGTTTACACATTGTTTAAATCTGGCTTCTGTTTCACCAACATTTAACTTAAATACTTAAAAACTTAACTAAGTTTTGACTGGTTATTTATCTATTAAATAATAAAAATCATTGACACAATATGCAGTTTTATTGGAACCAGTCTAAAATCATGATCACATGGCTGCTTTTCTTAGATTTAAGTTTTTAAGTATTTAAGTATATGTTGGTGAAACAGGAGCCTGGGTGTTTTGTTTACGCATTATAAGTCGTATTTACAGTTAATTACTAGTATATATCACTAATTACTAGTATATATCGCAAATGCTTAAATAATCTACCAAACAAATGGCCGACATGTCGCTCATGACATTGCAGTTTTGAAATAACCTTGGTTCTGTGAATCTAACTCCACATTCATAGTGATAATAACAGATTAACAATACCACGAAACAAGGATGGTTGGAAAATATATACTTAGTCAAATGATCTATATACTAATTTTAGGAGATCAGTGAAATACACTGCCTCTGCCCTCCAAATTTTTCACTCTGAAATCAACAGACCCAAACACCTTGGAATCAGTAGACTCCCATAAAAATCAGCCAATATTTCATAATACTATCATTTTTTTGAAGAGAGCTCATACAACAGCAATTCGCATAAGTGACAAACCTGGGTAACATTATTAAGAACTACTGAGGAAATTACCTGCTCAAGTTCCAGTTTTAGTTGCTTGGATACATCATGTTTGTCAGTGTTCAGTGAATTCAGGCGTAAAGTTGTGAATGTGGGTGGAGTGCCGAGTCGCTTCAAAAGCTCATAAAATCTTTCACTGTTAACGTCATCCTCATCTTCTGCTTCCTGTGCCATAAAAGTAGAATTTATACTAATTGAGAGTTAAAATATTCACTGATGTTGTGATGTGTACAGTAAAGTTCTGAGAACCATACTTTTAGACATATAGACATAAAAAACTATATACATTTGTATATGTCTATAGACATATGTCTATATGTCTAAAGGTACGATTACAGGCTCTCTTTAATATGGGGGTCCTAGTAATTGGAATTGGTCCCCAGAGTCATGTTTGATCATGTTTTTTTAAAAAAACAGCCAATGATCGATTTCTTATTGGTTTATACCCTTACATAGGAAAACTGGACATTAGTTAAGCAATTTGGAGAGATTTATCTACCAATAATTCTAATTAATATATATATATGTATATTACTGTCAGATCCATTTAACACATTAATTTTGTGTTTTCATCTTCGTTGTAGTTTCAATCATTTGTGACTGAAACATTAATATCTACACCTTCCAACAATAAACATTTATTTTCAATAATTAATTTATTATGGGAAATCATGATGAAAAGCCAAGACAAAGAAATCATCGATAAAATCAATTACCGTAGTCAGAACAGCATAAGAGTGTCCTCAGTTTATACGGTTGAAATGTGAATTAAATGAAGTAACTCATAAACTGTAGAAGAGCACATTTATCCTTTTCTGGAGATAGTATTTCTTATACTAATATCAAATGATGATAATTTTTAAATATGACACGTGTGATGATGAACTATATATTATTGAGATATCATTGCCATCGCCAGACATCTTCATAAACAATATTAAAAATATAGAGTTAGGCTTATTTATACCTTTTATATGACTTCCATGTTGCTGAAGTCATTTTGAAGAAGTTCTGTATCTTTTTCAATTTGTTTTATATTTGTGTTTTTTCACCGATCAGAAGCTCTAATGAGCCTTGATTTTAACAAAGATATATAAACACTGTAATTTAGTCACTTATTTATACTATAAAACTTCTAACTTCTATGTTTTAACCAACAGGATTCCCATAATCCCATAATCTCAGAATCTATCATATTGTAGCATAAATTTCCTCAAAGAAATGTCCAGGGGTGATGCATTTTTCAAAGAGGGTGAGGTTTGGGTTATGTTATTTTGGTCCAAGAATGTGTGTTAAAAAACAATCTCTAGTTTGATAATTGTTTAACAAACAAATAAACATTGCAATTACTTTAAAGTGTGCCAGTTTGCTGTATTTTTTTTTGCTTGTAACACATAAAAAAAATATTGTCGGGGGAGGGGAGGGATATGATAAGTCTAGAAGTATTGGATTTCCTTACTTTTACACTCCGGGTCATGAAGCATGCATTTCACCATTTTGGGAAGATGACCAATACCCTTGGAACTGGGAATTTTAGCAGCATTTTAATTAACATTGGGAAAACTTTTACATAATATATATTTGTTCAACTTTATAAAAATGTGTACACTTACTTCTCTGCCCATTTAATTAAAGAATCAATGTCATACTCAGTTCAGAATGGGGAACAGTTTGTTTATTTTATCAAGGAATTATGGCAAGTTTCAATTTACAATGATTGAAGCTTTCAATTGGAAATTTTTACCACTCCATTAGCAAAAAAGAAGATACGATTTGCCATTGGGAATATGACTTTATAACAGCTATAAATGGGCGTATAAAAAACTGGCATGGGTTCCCCAATTCCCTGTATTTATACTCTGATCTAAAAAAAAAAAATGAACAAAACGTAAAAAAATAATCTTACCAAGTCACCCATCCACGTCGATGTCAAGTATTCAGTTACATCTTTTTCTAAAAGAAGTGGCGGAAGTACATTCTGTATATTGTCGTTGACTGACATTTTTGTTTAAGTGTCTATTTACACAAAATTCTGCAACATGGAAACATGAAAATATTTTGTTGAGGTACTGACATGACCTTCTCCGTGAAGAGTCGACTGTTTTCAGGGGAAGCCACTCTATACACCCGCATGAGGCCCTGCAATAGGTCTTCCTCTATATAAGTCATTCACGTGATGGCCTTGGAGGTATTTTTTTCTATTGAAAAAAAAAGTGTTTTGTTCACATCTGAAACTGTAGCTCTGTGATTGTTCCGATTGTTTTATATGGTTCAGAAATGTGGGAAAGTGAAACATAACAAGCATGTAGATTTAACCATTTACTCCATAGATACATGTTTTCCCCACACCAATCACAGAAGGTCTTTGAAAACAGTGCAGGAAGAATTCGGATTGCTCGTAACTTTTTCCACTCTGTCATTTAATATAAACATAATTCATCCAATAATTCAAAAGCTTTCTATATTAGGTGCCCAAAGGCGTCTATGTCAGAGGTGTCCAAAGGCGTATAAATGTCAGAGGTGTCCAAAGGCGTCTATATGAAGTAAAGGGATAATTATATAGGCTATGTGTACGACTTTACCAGTGACTTAATTACATAATTAAGTCACTGACTCTACATTTATAAGTTAGATGTGTTAGATAAAGTCAGTGACTGAATTACAGATATATCTGATACAATTACAAAATACATTTCATGTTAAGGTGGTTTGGGTTATAAATAAGAACGACACGACACGTATGTGTTCAAACTAATGCATTTACTACGAGATGTATATCGTAAGAGAGTCTGTACAGTATTGACCAGCACTGGTATCAGAGAGGCTTATCAGTAAATTGATTGGCATGAAGTAGGCGGAGCTACCATACTGTTACATATCCCTTCTTTTCAAAATAAATTACCAACTAAACATCTTGTCGATGAATTCCCAGAGAGGATTACACTTTAACCAATGGGATTTATTATGTAAGCTTAATGCTAAAATCAACACATTTCAATTAAACTGACATCTATAAATGTAATCAAATTGCAGCAACTGGCAGCTGTATTAGCTTTTGACACACGATCTGGTCAAAGATTAAGTTCATGGCAAGGTTAATTCATTTTTCCCATGGTTTTATGTTTACAAGTAGAGATATTCAATGGTCAAATTGTCTTAATGAAATGACGTATGTTACAATTTATAGTTATATTATTAAAGTCATCTGCTGGTCACGGTAAGGTAATGAGATATAACAAGTGTCATAATGAACTAACAATGACCAGTGTTTTACAACAAACAAACATTATTATTGCAACCAGAAATGTTGCCAAGAAATTGTATTGTAAGTAGTGCAACTATGTTCTACTTAAATGTTGTTTATATAAACATTTCCTATATATATTTTTGTAACAGCCAAATGCTATTTTGACACATATGATTATATCCAGTCTTCATTTTACACCCGATTGTCATTTTGCATTGATTCAATCATTTTTGTTTTTACAAGTCTCCCATATCTCAACACATATGGTTTGGCGGGAGAATGTTCATCCTGTGGTAATGGCGATGTATCTCCAGAGATAGGTGGTGGGATCGATTCTTTGTGCAGCGACTGAAAGGCATACCTTCCAATATCCGTTGGTGTGCAAATATCAGAATCAAAGGTGTAAGTGATATGATGGGGCTCATTTGTCTTCAATAAATGACGCCTGTTTCGCCTATACTCGGTCCCATCAGAGGTTTTAACCGAATAAGACCTGTCGTTGTGCTTTTCAGTTACAACCACTGGTGCCCAAGTTTTGTTTTGTTTTTTATCCTAGCTGAATCCCCTACCTTGAAGATCTGAAGCGTTTTAGCCTGCCTTTCATAATAATCTTTTCCTCTTTTCCCCTTTGTTTGTGTGAGGTCATTGTTTGCTTAATGCTGTCTGTAAAAATGATAAATGTTGGAAGGAGGTTTACCTTTGAAGCAGATGAAACTGACCTTAATTGTGTGCCCATTAATAGCTGTGATAGGGAGTACCCACTGTCCAGGGGTGTGGTTCTGTATTCAAGAAATGCTTACAATGGGTCTGATTTGGCCGACTTAGCTTTTGTGGGAATTCATTTGCATATTTGCACATATTTCTCAGCAAGACCGTTTGATTGTGGATAATGTGGACAAGAAGTAACATGATTGAAATCCCATTCCTTAGCAAACTGAGAAAATTCCTGAGAGCCGAAGCATGGGCCATTGTCAGAGATAAGGGTTTCAAAAAACCCTCACCAGTGAGAAAGAATGCTCTTCATTCAATTAATCACAGTCACACTTTTTATATTAGGGAGTTATTTGACCTCGAAGTATCGGCTGTAGTAATCTTGTACAAGAAAATAACTTTTATTGTCCCAGGTGAACAGATCAGCGGCTATCATTTTACCACTGATAATCAGGGAACACAGCGGTTCTTTCTGATTAGAGTTACGATACTGTACACAAATAGTGCAGTTAAGCACTAGACTGGTTATGTCATTTGAAATTCCTGGCCAGTACATGACCTCACGTGCCCCCTTTTTCAGACATTTATCAGTAACTGAGTGCCCAATATGAATTATACTTAGCATGTTTGATCGAAGGCATTTTGGTATCACTATAGTATGACCTTTCATCACAATTCCATCAACTAGGGTTAATTCATCTCGATAAGTCCAGAACAGAACTATATCAGGTTGACATTGATTTCTAGAGTTTGGCCAGCCTTGTATGATACCTGTTTTAAGCTTACACAGTTGCATGTCTTGCTCTGTGTGTAGTCTGATTTCTTGCACTTTTCTGTCACTTACATGACTTTTCATGACCATGTTGACTTACAAAAGGTCTGGACAGGTGTGCCGATTAGACATTTACTACTTAAGGTGTCTGCGATAGGGATTTGCTTTGAGAAGAAATGCTTCAAGGTCATATCTCTGTCACCGTAATAACATACATTGTAGACGAGCGGGAGAGGCAAAGAGCGTTTTTTTTTGAAAATTGATACCAACGGCAGGTGGTCGGTTTCGACATGCACCTTGCGCACATAAACAAATTGGTGGAACCGCTCGCACCCATAAACAATGGCGTACATCTCCTTTTCTATTTGAGCATAGTTAATTTCGGATGTTGTGAAGGATTTCGATGCGTAAGCAATGGATTTGCCGTCCTGCATTATGGCTGCACCCAGACCAAACTTGCTTGCATCGACTTGAAGTGTCGATGATAGTATGACAAGATACTACCCGGTTGTGTTATAAATTGTTTAACCTTGTTAAAAGCGTCTACCTGAGGTTTGTCCCATGAAAATTCAACATCCTTTGATAACACCTGTCTCAAATTCGGCCAAATTTGAGGCATATCACAACAGATATGTAACTATCTCTAATATGGCATCTACCACAGCTTTGCTTAGAGAGGGCATTTCTTTAATAGCATTGACCTTGGCTGGGTTTGCTAAAGACCCTCAGATGTAAGCAAATGTCCGATGTACTGTATTTCTGTGACACCTACTTGGAGTTTCTCTTCATTAAAGCGGATGCCTCTCTCAAGTGATCGATCTAATTCTGCCCTTAGATAAAGGTCATGTTCTTCTCACGTTTTCCCATACACAAGAATGTCATCGGCAATTGCAACTACTCCACTGAGACCCTCAAAGTTTTCTTCGACTTTGCTAATGAATTCGTCACCAGAACATACCAGACCAAATGGCAGTCTCAGATAACGATATCTGCCAAATATGGTGTTAAAGGTAGTCAGATAGACAGGCTTTGAAGCTGGTTTGATGGCCCAATAACCGGATCGGGTATCTAGTTTGGTGAAATATTTTTGGACCAGTGAGCTTTGGCAAAATGTCATCCAAAGTTCTCATAGGATAATGTGGTCGGAAGATATTTGAGTTTAAGTCTTTAGCATCAATACATATTCTAAGTTTGCCAGAACCTTTCTCTGCTACGACCATTGAATTGACCCAGTCAGTAGGCTTGTTTACTTTTGCAATGATCCCATCACTCTCCATTCTGGAGAGTTCATCCCTAAGCCTAGCATGAAACGCTACCGGGACATTTCGGGGAGTATGAACCACAGGAATAGCTTGGGAAGCTAGCCGTATGTTGCATTCCCCGGGAAACAGACCGATACCCTGAAATACGTTTGCATGTGTTTCTAACACAGCCGATTTTGTGAAGGGTGTTACCTGACAGTTCCCTTCAACATAGTATGTAAATTTAATAAGTCTGAAATTGATATATGACTGGAGACCAAACAAGGCTTTTGACTTAGTGTCATGAAATGTCACAGGACCCGTGTGACCTGTCGGATGCCTGCACTATAGTGTGATACAACCCTTAACCTTAAGCTTACTACCGTCATATACAGACAGAGTAGACAGAGGCTTATCTAAATTATTCTTTAAACCCAGATTCTGATACACATCAAACGGTATGATATTTACCTGAGCTCCAGTGTCCAACTTGAATTTAATTATTTGTTTTGACGGTCCCACGTCTATCTCTGAAAATACCTGGCCTTTCACCACTTTGGACTCGATACTATCAACAAAATTGTCTAAGTTATCTGAGTGTCCAATTTCGACCTCTTGAACCTTAGCGGACTTAACACTAGCATTAAAGTGGTACCATTTTCAACATTTGTGGCACAGTTTGCCATGTGCCGAACACTGCTGTTTTGTTTTGTACTGTGAGCCACCATAGCTATAACACTTATATTTGTTGTGTCCATTCGGTGTCATTGTTTGTTTTGGTCTTTAACCGACAGCGTCCTATCGATTCTTGGGCGCACCCTGGTATAAATCCCTGGCTGGACGTCCCATGTACCCTACTCGCTTTGTTCGCGGTCTGTTGATTACGCTAACGTTATCAGATGGTTGACCGGGCTGCATGGAACGTAACTGCTCTTGAGCGTACTATAACGATTAGCGTATCTGAGTAGGTCTTTCAAGAATTAGTTTTTCACCCTCCGTCAATAACTTCTCCCGAATCTTGTTTGACTTTACGCCAAACACAATGCGATCTGTAATCAGTTTTTCTCTTTAATCGATCCCAAAAGTACCGTCCAAAGCCAAAGACTTGAGTTTTGTTATGAACTGTTGTTTTGTGTTTGTTCCTTGGATTTCGTTGTTGAATTTAAATCTCGCAAACACGGGATTTGATTTGGGTTGCACGTGCGCCTGGAAGGCATTAAACGTTAATTCTACTGACTTTTTCTGTTCATCTGACAAGACCAAAGTATTATTTCTCTGCCTGTCTCTCCAATCCAGAGAAGTAAATAGGTTACTTTCACCTCTTCGATGTGTTTTACCAAGGCTCCTGCAAAAATTAGTTCCATATGCTGTCGAAATTTCTTAAACTGCTCTGAAAGATTACCACTTTCTCAATTTATTGATGGCATCGGCACACCAGCTAATTCCATTTTATGTGGGTGAGTAGATATTATTCATTATTCCAAAAAATTATTTATGCAATTCCGTCACTTCTGACATCATGTAACTCATAACCAAAACCACCTCTTAACATTACATATAGAATCTTGATGAATTAGCTACACCAGAGACATTATAAGAGAGTAGAGCTAATTAGACCACAAGTTGATAACTAAATTTCGGGTCGCACATTTGGCCTTTACTAAAATTTAGAAACACAAGTCCTCTTGAACTGATTTAAATACTGTTTATATGTCTCTTGGGTGGTGAATTCTTCAAATATATTTTTTTTTAAATTTTAAAGTGAAATGAAGAAAGTGTATTGTTGCGGTTACTTTTTGTAATATCTTCCTTATTTTCGTTCCATCAGTAAAGACACGGAATTCATAGAAGAATATACGTTCGGCTTGCTTAATATGATCATTCTTAAAAAAATACTTCGGTATGGAGTCATCGCCACTTATCAGTAACCCACTTCGTTATCTTTCCATGTAAACTTTATATTTTCCTATAAACTGTAATTAAAGGCATGGTACCACACTTGGAAAAATGATGCGCTTCCGTGGGATAGTCGCATACTGGCGGTTATAGATAATCCTTCTTCTTCTTCTTCTTCTTCTTCTTACTTTCACTTTGTCAACAGTGTATACACTGTGCAGAAAAAAATCTCATATAAGACACAAGACCTCTACTTTTCTCGTCATATTTTGGTAGTGCAGAGGTTGACAAACAGTAAAATGTAAGTTTCACTTTTTTTTTTCATTTGGGTCTCTCTATGAATAACAAGACTTCAAACTTTTATTATTTACTATAGAATAAAGAACAAAAATCAATGGTGGGGTTATTCCTGAAGCAGTGACATAATTAGAACACTCTGCCACTATATCACCGCTGCGGTGCTGATATAGTGCAATTATTGCGGATCTATTTCCTACATGCCATTTTGGCCACACTCGTAAGCGTCAATCTCCATATAATTCCTTGTAAGCGTTAAAGACAATTAAAGGAATTTTATATTAAAATATTAAGTATTAATTATCCATGTTCTTTGCTCGTGACGACCAATAAAACATTTTTGAAGTTCACCGATTTATTGAAAGTTTGAATAATATCTTTTTATTTTATTTTTCAAATAAAAAAGGAGAAATAATTACATTTATAAACTTCCCGTTTTGATATGTTGCATGAATAAGTTTTCCTGATACCAGTACATCAAGGTCAACATATGATAAAATGATTCAACAACTTTCTTTTAATACACCATGCATATGTAATATGTTTTTCTTTATAGATTGCATTAAAATTGCTTCCTTAACGTACCATTTTCTTTGTGTGTTTATCAAGATAGTCTTCACAACAAAACAACTTTGGTCACCATGACTATATGCGTTCAATAGTAACGTATACCTCCATTTATCAATGGTATACAATTAACCATAAAATCGAAGATATGTAATACCTTTGGGAGCCCATTTACTGCTCATTTATTAAGTTCCTACGATTCGGCAAACGTTTACCAACATTTTCCAAGTTACCAATCGATATAAATGTATGTAATGTCTAATAAAACAAAATAAATGTAACAACAACAACGACGACGACGACGACGACGACGACGACGGATGATGATGATGATGATGATGATGGTGGTGGTGGTGGTGATGGTAATGATAATGGGGATAATAATGATGATGGTGATGGTGGTTATGATGATAATGATGATAATAATGATGATGATAATGATGGTGATACTGCTGCTGTTGCTGATGATGGTGATGTGATGACATCATAATGAAGATATACACTTTTATTCACGAGAGAACTAACTTAAAAATTAAATTATTTTTATATGTATCGCAAAAGTATTCTAAGGTTCGTCTGTATTGTAATGATTATAGCTTCTCTAGTATACACTAGAAAAGGGTGAAATTATTGTTTAAATGTGGTAGGGGCCGAAAACAAAAATCATATCTGCAAGAAGTTTCTTTTTTTGTTCAGTAATGGCACGTTCATGTATAGTTTTTAGAATTTTAGGCACATTAAAAACTGGACACCGGTACAAAGTTTAATGTTTTTCGGCGTCTTTTTCTTATTGACCATACAGTCTATAAAATAGGACTGAACGTTTGAAACACAGAGCATGCTGGTCCGGGCATGTACGTGGAAATCGACATTCACGCTGACGATTTTGTCTAATGCTCAAGTGCTAATTATACTTGGTTTTATCTGACACTTAATCGTTCGCCCGAAACTATGTACATGTAAATCGATTTACATGTTTATTTCATTTTATAACATTAAAGATGTATGTATGGAAATCGGAAGTGTCATTTTTGTGCAATAAATACACAAAAGGAATAATGAAGCAAAGAGAAGAAAAAACTTAATGGATTTTGAGGAAAGAGACAAACAGATCTCTGACCACACCTTTTCACAAAAAGAAAGAAGAACACAAGAAACTTTATTCATCATACTCGGACTCAAAACAAAATAAATAAAACTAAATCAGATCAATGAAATATTCAATTACAATATTTTCTTGCAAAAACAAGCACATCGTGCGATTATTTGGGCAGAAAATGTGTGAAATCACATTTTCACCTATTTATTTCACATAATAGGCAACAGTTTTGTAAGTTTAGAAAACGTAGACCAAACATTTATTTTGTTCAAACTTTGACACTTTTGCTATGGACCTCGTATAGATTGTGTGTAGGGTTGATGGACACTATTATATTCTTTTTTATTTTATACTTTTCACATACACATGTTAAAATCGTATAAACAAACCATAGCGGTCACTTATGTTTAAATAATTCCGTATTTTTACAAACAGTGTTAAAATTACTAATTACGATTTACTTAGAAATCTCTTTAAATCATCTGAAAGCATAAATAAACCAGAGTTATGGTTCTTGTCTCTGTTTGTTCCGCTAATGATGATGAACATACATGCGAAGTTTCATTCACATCCAATAAGTAGTTGCATAGATATCTAAAAATTAAACGCAAAAGTTTAACCTGGGTGTCCACAGACGACGACGACGACGACGACGACGACGACACCGGGGTCATGACAATAGCTCTCCTTGGACTTCGTCCCGGTGAGCTAAAAATGTGTTTAGTATCTTGTAAACAATTTCAATTGATTTGTATGTCAGTGAACATGTAGATATCTAATGACGACCTCTCTTTATTGATTAACTAAGATGCAATGGGCATTTACACTGCATTCGATCCCATTCCCGTCCATACATTAATTCATATAGCGGCTAGGACAACAAATAGACATAAATCATGTTGAAACAATGTTTTCGTAAGATAAAATACGCTTGCAATCTGCTACATATGTATTCTATTTTACTCGATAACGTCTAAATTTTGGCCACACTTATACTATCACATAGTCACATTGCGTGATGTAGAGAATCTACATGGTAACGCTTCTGTTCAATATTGCGCGGCGGAATGTTGTTTGTGTAGAGTGTAAGTGTCGCTTCCAACAATTCGCGACGTTGTCTGCTAAAGACAGTACTCTGAGAGCTGCCAAACTGGAGTATCAGAAACATGGTGTGAAACCCCACCCAGTTACATTATACTGACACCGCGAAAACCATACTTAGATTAACCTTCTAAATCCTGTGGGAAAAGCAAGGAAGTTTCTAGTATAATATTTTCAAGCCTTCGGTATAACTCAACCGGGGACCGAACCCACGACCTTCCGCAAGCGAGTTGGAAGCGGACTCAATAGCAGTATATGTAAACCCTGAGCTAAGATAAATTAGTATAAGCTCAATATGCAGAATGAACTTGGGATCGTAACACTATCAGTAAATTCCATCTCGTACTCAATTTGTCGCTTTTGTACAAGGTCCATTAGTTACAGTGGTACTATTCTTGCCATCAATAATTTGACACCCTGGAACAACACACGTGTTGATAATTTACCATTCTAATAGACATAACCATATATTGAAAGAACTGATACGTGCGTCTGGATGAGTCTAATCCCTCCGCAAAGACCATAACTGGTTCTGTCTTTTCATACCCGGCACCTCACAGGTGAAAACGGCATGCTCACCAAGTGTTCACGTATTAAACTGAATCAAAATTATGTTTCACTGAAATCACAGTTTTAGTTTAATTCATGTCCGGGTCCTCTGTGGCCGGGCAGTTCAGGGCGATGTCGTTAAATGACCGCTTATCTTTCACCGTTGAGATCGTGAGTTCGAGCCTCATTCGCCTAAAAAAACTGTATGTGTGAAAATTTGCCAGTTGCTGGTGGTTCTACTCAGATTAATTCATGGATATGTCATATATAACATTTCATGTGTTTGAAATTGGCTTTCAACCCACTTCAAAAATATAATATAGTTCAAGTGAGGATATCAGGAAAAAACGCTATAAATATCTTAAAAATTAAAATAATTATTAAAATAGATAAAAGGCATCTCAGTATCATTGATAAATAAAATCCGAATAGTTTAGTATGTCAAATCTGCCAAAAAATCGATATTTGAATTAGAGTGGAAATTCCCATTCTAAAAATAGACAGCATGATGACCTTCGCATCGTCATTCGGTTTCTTTCTAAGATGAAACAATTTTAACTACGTGTAAACCTGTATAACGGATCAAATTGAAATTAAAATGAAAGCATGTGACTCGTTTAAAACGTCACAAAATATGTTGCCATTTTAAGTTGGAAATCTATTTTAGTCTATGAACATAGGCGCGTGGCTGAAGTTAGGAAATCCCTCGTCAATATATGATTTTGACATATCTAAATATATGTATGTTTGGCAATACGGTGTCAGTGAGTATGTAAAGGCATGATGCATAGGAAAGAATGTTTTTAGTTTATTTTTTAAGTTTGAAAAAAATCCTGATACATTCCCTTTATAGATACACAGTACGCTCACATGTCAGACAGTGCAATAAAGACGTGACAAACTTGTAACAATATTCATTAAGTCACTGTGTGGAAATCACAACATTTTGGAGAAGTTTAAATACGGCCAGAATATTAAATGTGTTAGTTGCGGAGCATTTTCCTTTCCCCAAAAATGTTAGATGCCGGAAGGTAGAAATAATCAGAAAGTTATTTATTATGCTCTCCCAAAGGGGGGAAGCATATAGTCGCCGCTTCGTCCGTGCGTGCGTGCGTGCGTGCGTGCGTCCGTCCGCCCGTCCGTCCGTCCGTGTGTCACCAAATTCTTGTCCGGGCTATTTCTCTACAACATCTGGTTGGAATTTTATGAAACTTGCTAGGATGCATCACTACCAAGTGGAGATGTGTATAATATCGTTTTGTTCCGGTTCGATGATTTTTCACGGAGTTATGGCCCTTTGTTTCTGTCTGTCACCAAATTCTTGTCCGGGCTATTTCTCTACAGCCCAATGCTGGAATTTTAGAATCTTGCTAGGATGCATCACTACCAAGTTGAGATGCGCATAATATCTTTGTGTTCCGGTTCGATGATTTTTTACGGAGTAATGGCCCTTAAATTTAGTCTGGACCAAATTCTTGTCCGGGATATTTCTCTACAACCTCAGGTTGGAATTTTATGAAATTTGCTATGTTTGTGTTCCAGTTCGATGATTTTTCACGGAGTTGTGGCCCTTTCATTCTGTCTGTGACCAAACTCTTCTCCGCTCTATTTCTCTTCAACCTCTGGTTGGAATTTTATGAAACTTGCTAGGATGCATGATTACCAAGTGGAGATATGCATATTGTCTTCATGACGCTATTTCGCTACAACCTCTGGTTTTAATTTTGTAAATCTAGCTAGGATATGCCCATATTGTCATTTTGTTCCAGTTCAATGATTTGCGAATGAGTTCTGTCAAGTGCAGAGCCACATATTGTTCCTGCTATGCAGTTTGGTATTTTTCAACCAAGTAGCCATCAGCACTAAGGGAATAAGGTACAAAGTCAAACACTCACTTGGGAAGCATCCATCGGTTCCACCGATATTTTCTTGTTTCAAATTGGATATATTTCAGGCGTCAGTCACTGTTATTATCACAGCTGATCTGTATACAAGGAAATTATAAACATTCTTTAAACAAATGTTATCACGTTAAATTTGACACTAAAGGTAAATCATGTGCTCAGGACAGCATGAGTTTGAGATAACAACTTAAAAAAAATATGATAACAAAATGAAATTTTAAAAGGTGTATAAATAGATTCACCATAAGTCAGTTTTGTTAAACCTATTTAATTTACATCGATTGTGAAACAAGGCCCTATATCTTATACATATCACGTTCGATGCCTGTCCGGGTAGAACCCGTACTGAGCAGAAGCAGATTTCTCAAGTACACATTTATATGGCCGTGGTAGGGTATCGAACCCACGATCCTTCGAAACTGAGCACGATACTCTTCCAGTTGGCCATTTCAAATTGAACAAGTATACTGCAATACAAACAAATAGGCTACACTTCATACAGAGTAAAGTTTATTATTTTGTGTGAAAAGTTATTCACTCCAGCCACACAGCTGTGATGTGCATTACACGAAACTGTAACCAAGTATTGCTTCCGCGTCCGATGATTCGCGTGAAATACCGGTGAGAAGTTTAGTCAAGTAGGTAACGATGTGGCGTGTTTATGTATGCTATACGATACATGTGATAGAGCGGGAGTATCACGTATGCTGATTCTGGCATAGTCTGTGTGTGTTTATGTGTGTGGGTACTTTACTAACCCTTATTATTTTAGTGATCGCGTTGATACAGAGTGGCGTGATCAAACAACATGTGAAGGATACTATCCAACAACAACCAGGTGACGTTATGTTTTTTTTGTTTTTTCCTTTTTAGTCATCGTTATAATAACCATTACACAGGCTACAGTAAAATAAAAAATGCATACAGTTGCGTTTCAAGGTGCGTGTACATGCATACGTGTTATATGCATACCAGGACATAATTCGGCCATGTAACTTACATTGTAGGCATTTTGTTTGAAACATTTTTTTCTCTCTCTTCCTCCGATTAGTTCATGGTTTGTTTACTTAGCATGCGCTATGATATGAAAAGAAGTATTTAGCCGGATGCACGTTTACTCACGTGAGTTGCCTTTTTAATGTCCGTGCAAGCTTTTACGTTCCTTATCTTGTTTAATATTGTCTAACTATATTGTATGGCCAGTAGTATGTTGTACGTGTTGTATATCTATTTGATACTTGATAAGGATGTGTACACATTTCATTATAATCATAATATTACATGGTTCTAGATAACCTTTGTAACACTAGAGGGTTGGTTGTGAGGGATGGTTAGGCGCCTCCCTGTTGTTTTTCTCTAAATCCACTTCCTCGTCGCCTCCTTCGACCAATTAAATGTGTGAAGATGCATGTCCAATGTGCAGCGTCATATCATGTATGTCGTTCAGGGAATTTTTATTGCATATATAAATTATTTTACTAGATCTATATCTCACTCACTCGCTCGCTCGCTCGCTCACTCACTCACTCACTCACTCACTCACTCACTCACTCACTCACTCACTCACTCACTCACTCACTCACTCACTCACTCACTCACTCACTCACTCACTCACTCACAACTCACTCATCCACCTACTCATTCACAACTCACTCACTCACTCACTCACTCACTCACTCACTCACTCACTCACTCAATGAATGGATAAATAAATTAGCGAATGAATGGATATTTCTTTAATACAGACAAAAGCATCAATCTAAACTGATTCCAAAGGTAAAAAGAGATCATCTTCAGTTCCATTTTCTTCCTCGTTAATTACATTGATGTTCATGCTCAGCGTGTGGTCTTCTCCCATTGTTTAATGTGCTGGCCTGGATAAAGAAACGACGCTGCTGTACATCTTTGATGTCGCTCTTATTCAGATATCTCTCAAATTCTCAACTGGTTGATTGATTGAGTATTGAGCGTCATTTTTATGGCATTGAGGGCTAACAGACGATCAGGTAACCTAACCACCTTTTCCTAGGATCCTGAAAGGATATTAAGTACTCAAGCACATGCCATCTCCGCAAAGTAACTGATAACTTTCCCACTTGAAACAGCGATGAGAGACGAACGATAATGAGACACAATGTCGTATATCAATCATCCGGAGGCTGATGCCGGATGAATATTCAAACCCATGATCCCTGGATTGATAATCAGACGCGTAACCGAGCTGTTTTTTTTCTCTCAATTAAACGGAACCATCAATATACTCCTTAGTTGTAAGACTTTATCACGTGACGAGATTTTAAGTAAGGTTATTTTATAGCTGCAGCCATGCTAATTGCACAGAGAGTTGTTTTAGATGGTAATTACCGTTGTTTTTATTCATTATCAAGGTTTCCCTGACATATCTGGCCATTTTTTATGAATATTTTCATCAGGACTCGTGTCGCGTCGTATCTGTGGTTATGCAGAAAAACTCGTAATACACGTATAATTACTTATTTTATTTCCTGTGATAAGATATTAACTTTAATACAGATAAAACGCAATTCATGTTACCTTTACATCTAATCATTACGCTGGGGTCGATTAAAACGCGGGTTTAAAAACAATTGTTGGACATTCACGCATGATTGCGTAAAAATGCTGTGGTACAAGTTCTTGAATTTTACATAGTTATGTTAAACTTTATTCACTTCACTACAATATGACGGAATCAATAGAGGGGTGTTCATGCTAGTTTTTCATAAATTCGAATTCAAATTAAAAATGAAACACTTATTAACACACGACGTTGTCTGCTATTTTGGAAGACGTCGTATTTTACGTTATATGGCGTTCAATTGACGTCACAAATCACAAGTAAATTTCTTGTTTTTTAAGAGTTTCATTTTAATCTAAATTCAGTTTTTTGAAAAAGCTAGCGTGAGTACCCCTTCTTTTTATTCGGTCATATTTAATGAAATTAATAAAGTTGTTAAACCTATGTGAAAAACCAGAGCGTTTTCACGCAATCAGTCCTGAATGATCAAATTTCGTTGTTTTTAAACCCGCGTTTATATCAACTCCGGCGTAATGATTAGATGTAAAGGTAACACAAATTATATTTTATCTGCATGAAAGTTATAAACTTATCACCAGAAATAAAATAAAAATAACTTAATAATGTTATTAAAAACATTTTTGAATTAATATTGATTAGTTTACAAGGGGAAAAAACGAAAATCGTTCGAAAACATACGTACCATCAGGGGGCGCTGTTAACGAGAAACTGCAGTACTATATTGAAAACAAAAACAAAGCTTAAACGAAAGCTTAGACTTAATAGATTGTACAGATTTTTGATAAATTTCGCCAGATGTCAAAAAATCTGATAGGAACGCCGCACACTACCTTAAACAACTATACGATTAAACATTGAGAAAAAAATACGTGCCGTACTATTGTAATCATGCATGAGATAACATAAAAAACAACGAAATACAATAGTAAATCATACCATAAACACTTTTTAACATACGAAGAAAGAACATTAAAACACATTTTACCAAAATAAACTTTTACAACATTCCAGTGACATTATTAAAAGCACACCAAATATCGCATAAAAACATACCTAGGCCACTATTGAATATATACCAAATTACACTATTAAAACACATAAAAACATTCATTGGATATTATTGAATATATACTAAATGCTACTATTAAACATATCAAATGACACTTTTAAAAGCGCACCAAATATCCAATAAGATATACATAGGACACCATGAAAACATACCAAGTGACACTATTAAAAGCACACTAAATATCCTATAAAAACATACATTGGACACCATGAAAACATACCAAATAACACTATTAAAAGCGCAACAAATATCCAATTAAAAATAAACATAGGATACTACTGAATTTATATACCAAATGGCACTATTAAAACAACGTATTATTGAATATATACCAAATTACACTATTAAAAGCATACCAAATATCCTACAAAAACATACATAGGACAATATTAAACATAGGAAAATGCAATATTTAAACACATTATACCAAAGTAAATTGAAACTGGCAGGTATGAACATCATAAGATGACCGTAAATGCCCATTTCGTAATGTTGTAGAGGATGAAAGTCATGTTATTTTAGAATGTACTCAATACGAGCACTTACGACAACTTTTATTTGAAAAAGTCCATGCAATATGTGATAACCTTGTAGCAACGCAACAGCCTGATAAATATACTCGTCCGGCATCGATAGTATATGTGCCAAAACCTGTTTTGATATGTTGCAATGGCACACCTTCTATCTATGTAAATAATGCTTTCTGCATTTTAATTATTTGTTATATTTTGTTTCGTCTATGATAATATTGCTAATCATTTCTCAATTGATCTGATCATAGGCGATAATCGGTATTTTTAGATATTTTTAAATATACGCTATATAGCACTATTTTTTCATTCAATAAGGTATACAGACTTTTGCCCTTTCGGACTTTTGCCCTTTCGCTCAAATTTGCATTGGTGGACAATTGCCCTTCCATAAATTCAGCGGAAGGGCAAAAGTCCGCCTATGCAAAACCATGGAAGTGCAAAAGTCCGCCTATGTAAAACCATGGAAAGGGCAATTACCAACCTATCCAAATTTGAACGGAGGGGCAATAGTCCGGAAGGGCAAAAGTCCTACATTTTTTTCCCTTCATTATTTTAGTTCAAAAGATGATTTATTGCAGTTTTTAATAATACGGTTCAGCAATTCTTTCATAGCTTTATCATTTCAATTAATCGTGCTTTGTATTTATGTTAAGTGTCTCTTTTAATTATTTTAGAATGTCTATGTGCAGGTTTTAATGTTCATGTAAATGTTATAATATATGTAAGACGAAAATAAAGATAATGTAAACATCAAAGCTGCTATTAATTCACATACCAAAGACTATCAATTAATAGCATGTTGATAATTAATAATTTTTAGACCAGACGCTAATTGAAATGTTGTCAAAATTACACGGTGTCAATGCAGAATAGTTTGTACTGAAAGACATACTTTATCATGAATCGGATTTAATTGTGAACATGTAACCCAACCATCAAACACAATTGTACCAATTATATCTTAAGCCCATTTCAAGGTATTATACATCAGTGCTTTGTTTAATATCAAGACATCCGATGTTGCCATGGCAATCGCGGGGATAAAATTAGTTGCCAAACGACAATTACATAAAATTGTTATGTTCATGGTGAGGTGACTTCCTACTTTTGGTAAAGTTTTATTGGTACGAATGTGGGTTGGGTATTAGAGGTGGACGATTTAGGAAAGCTTTACGAATATTTAGGTAGAATTAGATGATTGAATCTGAACTTAATATTGACTCGTTTTCTTACCTCTTACCACTGAGGTAATGGCCACGGCAGTTAATTGCGGAAGGCCGGTAGTTCTACTTAGATTCTGGGGTCTCCCTCCAGCAAGAAACTGAGAAACTGGATATGTCATGTGATATATAATATCACATTAAAAGCCCTCGGGATGAGAAAGTACATGGTATTCATTTATTTGTATAAGTGCTATAAAGTTGCATCCTGTCCGGTGTTGATATACTCATTGGACGAGAGAGATGGAGAGAGCAAAACAGGACATGAAGTCCATTAAGTCACCGGAAACTCGGATTACTTCAGTGCTTTTAAGTGCTCTCTAAAGAGAGAGAGAGAGAGAGAGAGAGAGAGAGAGAGGTAAATTTAATTCTGACTTTGTTAAAAACACATATAGAGCGATGCTTTTACCAGATGGGATGGGGGGGGGGGGGGGGGGGGGGGGCTTTAATATAGATTTTACAGTATGAAAGTTCGCCATTTCTATTGTTTTTTCTTTGCCGGTAGCTTCTTAAACATGTTTCACGAATAAGCTCATTAATTATCCATTATGTTTGGTGTTTGTTTCTATCTGTATTTGTCCGTATTTGTATGTAAAGGTGCTTGTTCACGGCTAAGAGGTCTAATTTGTTTAACGCAACACTGTCGTATATTTGTGGAAGTTTCAGAACAAATTACAACAGACTGGCACTCAACTCGTCGACTAAAATCACTTAAACATTCAGTGCTCAAGTAGTTGTGTTACATAATTATAACTCAATTATGTGGCGACTGAACTTTTATGGCAAATATTACAATTTTTTGTTAATGATAGATGCTAGACTGATGATATATTTTGTCAACAGTTGGTCCCTCCTAGGCCGGCTGACCTGAGGTGCGGTCTTGTCAACAGTTGATCCGTCCTTAGCCGGCTGATCTGAGGTATTGTCCTTTTAGTGGGTCGTCGGTGTAGCGGATAAACGAGGGTGTTGCCGCTCCACGCGAGTGGTCGCGGGTTCAATCCCACGCTCGACCCGTTGGTTTATCAAACACAAAAAAAACAATATTAACAACACCGGCCAAGGAATGGCGAGCTCTATAGCGATTCGTGTATGGCCTTGTCTACTTTGCAATCGAGCTAAATAACTTTATATATATATTAATTGATATAAACGAAAGTAGGTGTTGACTCGACGTAATGGGTTCGTTATGTGGAGCGCGTGGTCCAGTAGTAGAGCACCGAACCCATGATCGGAGGGTCGTTGTTCGGTCCTCCGCCACGGCTTTGTGTGGTGTCATTGAGCAAGATACTTTTTCTCATATACTTAGTACTGGTTCTAACCAGGAAGACTTCGAACGTGATTTGCCTAAGTTGTAAGAACTTGTTTCACAATCGAAGTAAAATGACCTAGTTTAAACTGATTGGTTAGTTAAAAAATGTGTAAAAGATTTGTAAAAGTACGGCAGTTATAGCCAGGTCCATAAAGCGTATGTTTTCGATTTAATTCAGTAAAACCACAACCTTTAAAAATGGCGTCAAAACAAATGAATTACACTGTTAGTTTTAATAATGGCCTCGCCTGAGTAGTCAGTTGTGTATTAACTTCAACGCAGAAACTGTGTGTCTGGCCTTCTTATAATAATTTGTTATTTGACATTTGAAGATAACAGTTTAGCCTCCACTTATCATTCCTGGGGTGTGCTGCAAGGGTCAGAATCACGACACCGTAACATAGCGATACCGCAGAGTACACGTGTACGGTGGTGTCGCGACATATTTATCTAATTAAGATAGGTCGACAGAAAGAAATAGACATAGACATATTTTATTGAGTAATATAGGCCTCTGGCCCAAAATACAACATGCAAATACATTTATACAAGTCAATATTACAGAATTCGCATATTAAAGTGAATACAAGCTAATAACATGCCACATTAATCATTTGTGTAGTATAATTTCAGGTTTAAGCATTTCAGTAGTTTAATAAAGTAACATATATAACATTAGTTTTGAAGATATATGATTTGAAATAAATGTAGCTTTATATAAATCCAAGATTAAGACTACACTGAACAAGAATATTAAACCATATCATGAATAATGATATTCAAAACAAAGTGAAACTATATAAATACTTTATAAATTAATAATACATGAGGTAGTCTACTCTTGTGAATATTTCTTAAATCGGCAAATCTAGAATCTAGAAACATCGATGGTGACTAATGACTTTTCGACATCGTTGTTTTTGCTTTTCATCGTCTTAGTTTCGTTGTTTCGACTTTATTTAAAAATAATGAATATGCCGCAATGGCCCCACCGGGACACCGTAAACACGTGCTCTTAGTCACCGCTGCATGCATACAATTGTACCAGTAAACGCACATTTAATCTAAAAATTTTATTAAAAGGATAACAAGTGTGTTATTCTTTTCTGACGAAAATAAAGTGTATGGCGACTTTAATACGTCTTTTATCGATAGTGTTCCTGTCGTAAAGGAAGTTCAAGGCGATATACACGCGCATCGATGTTAGTTCGTAATAAACGCGGGATTGTCCAATCGAATAAGCCTTCAAATTTTCCGCGGAACTCTCTCTGCATAATTCGCAAATCTGAGCATATCCAAAACATGTTTGCACGTTGAGTAAGGGAGTGGGTGGGGGTAGGGGTGAGGAGGGTTGATGGGTGCTGCCACTGACCTCATTTCTAGTTTTTTTCCCATGAAGGGACATGCAAGCGATTCACCATACTCCGAGCAATTAAACGGAGCCACTCTTACATTAATATGAACTTCTATTCATGTATTCCCCAGGAAAGAGTGGCTAGTTTAACTTGATCAGCTGTTAGCCCTCGATAGCATACAATTATGCTACATATTCATTTAAATAGTAGATCTAAAGAAATCGAAATAAATACATTTTTAAATGGTGAAAACATATTCTTATGTCAGAAAAAAATCTAGTAGTTTATTGGGGATATATGGAGAGCTGGGAAAGATCCTTCATTTATATATTTTGTCTAGATACAATCGTATTAACAAAGTAATCAAGCCACGTGTATATTATTTCCGTAATTGAGCCATTAACGTTCGAAACCAACTCCGTGAATCTACTGTGTTGGAAGCTTGAATGTAATATTGACAAACGTTGAATTAGCGCATCTGACATAGGCGGATCCATTTTTTTATTTTTAGAATAAGAGTTGCGGAGTATCCATTGCGGATCGTGTAAATGATTTAGAAAGAGTCCCCAAATCCCAGAGTCCAATTATATAATTTTTTCACCATATACATCGAAATAGATACATTTTCAATATTTAAGAAAAACACACCCACTTTATGGGATTAAGCCTTCCAGCGTAAATGGTCTAATCACAATCGATGTAAAGTAAATAACTTCAAAACACATATGCCTCTCCAAATCCGCTTGGTAAGATAGTGTTTGCTTGTCAAGACGGGTATAAAACTAGGCGAAATCGACTCAATCGAACGAGTTTAATATCTCCCAACCCCTATCATCTCAAGTTATCATCTATTTTTTTTTGATTATGATTGTATTATCCTAGAGAGAGATATCAATATAGAAATAACGGTTTTGTTGTGAAACAGCTTTGTGGATAAGGTTTTTAATCATTTGTTTTAGAAAATATATTTGCCGTATATACCATCTGAAAGGATGATAAAAAAACACACCCCGGGTGCAGCATTTTTTAGTCTTATTATTGAACTATTGTAAGCGATATTTACAGTTTTAGAATATGAAGGATTTTATTCTTTATTAAAGTATCACTATGGTAACAACATACATACATACTGGTAAACATAATCATTATATATACAGAACCACGCAATTCTATTTAGAATTACAAGAGACTACAGTTTATGTAAAGGTATTTCATTCATGATATATGTCTATATGTGTATTTTTATTAACACAATTATGAATGGAACCCCTTTAACATACGTATTTACACATTTATTAATGTAACACCGTTAACATACGTATTTACACAATTATTAATGTAACACCTTTTACATACGTATTTAAAAACTGTAAACGTCGCTTACTATTAATGATTTGATAATGTTGCTCTGAAATTCACCCGGCGTTTCGTTATCTGTTCCGGGGCCGGGGTTGGAGGGGAGTGGGGTGGGTAGTTGGGGAGCGGGTCTCCTGAATGTTCAAGTTGGGTGTGGAGGTAGCATATACTTTCTCATATATCCTCATACACTCTCTCCTCAGTTTGCCCCCCCCCCCCCCCCCCCCCCCCCGCAACGATTGAAACGCTCCTACGTCTACGAGATAGTTCTAGCCCTCTGGTTCTGGTCGATCATTACAATGTGACTGGATGGAGTATCATGCCATGATACTCCAGTGTCGCAGAACACAGTTTCAAATAGACCCCGTCGCAATATAACTGAAACCTTGTTAAACGCGACGCTAAACACCAAACAACATTAATCTTATACAATTTCATGCAAATTGGTTCATTCGGACCACCTCGCCGATTATCCTAATACCAAAGGATGACGGAATTGGCCCATTATGTACGGTTGGCAAATGGTTCTGGTCAGACCTTCTGTAAACGTTAGATAATGGCATTGACCTTGCTTCATAGCAAGAAATATTTTAAACTATACAAATAAAGCCGAGCGTGTTTAATATATCTTAATAACTTGATGATATCTCCAAAATGGCGGTCTGAATAACCAAAGTAGGACATAACCAAACAGAGTTTTTTTTTATTTTTTTTTTATTTTTGTACCTGATTTAGATAAATTCCGTTATTTGTGTCAAACAAAAGAGGTACAATTGTTAGAAAAATAATAGATACACCAAAGACACCATGGCTCTAAGTCTATTGAATGCCACTGAGATATGGTATTACAATTAATTGTAATAACATCTCAATACGAACGTAATTTATAATAATAAACAAAGAAAATTGATATTTCTTATTGGAATATGAATCCGATTGTCTTATAGTTGCCAGGCAACGCGATGTATATCATTTCAGGGTTCAAAAAAAGACCAAAAAAAACAAACAAATAAACTATAAACTATCTAACTGCAATTAAAAATGTTGTATTTACATGTAGATTTATAGCAAAGGATGGCTTGATAATGATTCTGTACTAACTTGTGTCGTGCCTCATTTTCACAACAGTTCAAATATCCCGTATCGAATATCATTTGAGGGTCCTCTGTGACCGAGTGGTTGAACACCACACGTCATTATTGAACTAAGGGTATCCAGCTGTCCAAGCGGCAACTATTTCTAAAGGCAAGCTGCCCTATTTTGAAAATATTTACCGTTAGGACAACCCCTGTGTGGTTTTAGGGAGCCATATGAGTGATGGCAAGAATAAGACCACTGTGGCTCATGCATGTCGTAAGAAGCGAGAATTTGAGTAATACGATAGAATTTGCTGAAACTCTGCAGTTCTGCAGGTATCAAGGTTCTAGGTTCATTCTGCATATTCATTTATTGGTGTATATTTTTTAAAATCTGTATGTTAATTTGTTGTTATTGTACATGTAGAGTGAACCTGGAATCTTCCTTCCTGTTGGCGTCGAATAACCTATAATGTGTTGGTACGCCGTAAAACCCTATTCATTCCGTTAGGACAGCTATTTACCTAACAGTTGCCTTTACATTCGGAGCAGCTGGTTGGTTTTAGTCATGTGCTTACATTTTAAGATTGCACCATCCGTCTCAAGATCACTTGCCCTTCGTCGATGAGGTTGTGGATTCGAGTCCAGCTCGTTTCAATACATTTATGTAAGATTGTTGCGTTTATTTGCGGAAGGACGGTGTTTATACTCAAAATTATTGTGAAACTTTCCTCATTTAATTTGTATAACTGGATAGACCATTATGTAAGCTGCAATGTGTCGGAAATAACGTTAAATTCCATTCATTTGTCACTTATCAAATTACCAGCTACATTTCTGTGCAATCTTTATGCCTTGTCAGGCTTAACAATTTGCTGTTATTCAAATTGAATAATCTACGTTTATGAATTTCCTGTGTGCGTCAAATTAGAGTTATCCAGCTGATTTGAATTAGTTTCTATTGGGAAAATACATCAAATGTCGACCGGACCCTTGGGAATATTTGAACACCTTAGGGGCCGTATCCAACAATATTCAATCGCGTCGTTGGTTTTTCGGAATTTAGGTAAGCAGGGAAAATAACGCATTGAATAAATAGACCAATACGTACCAGAGAAGGGGGTCACACGTGATCAAATGTTATGCATATTAAAAATGTACTGATCTGGATCCATATTTAGTAAATCTAATCTCAAATCATACTTTTACACCGGTATTGTGGTTTCATTACATTTGTTTAGTTTCAGAAGAAAGCTCGGAGCTTATATGAATTGCTTTCGAGTCCGCTTCCTGTGTAGAACCAGTCACGGTTGTTTTATGAGACGCATCGGGTTAGCTAGGAATCGTACCCGCGACCTCTGGCATGAGCGGCCAACACTGTAGCCACTTTTTATTACATTGTCTATTAGAGTATTACATGTATATAGAACAATCAACATATTTAGCTTTCGTCTTACGATACAATCAAAATATCAGCTTAATGATACTAAAGGTTGGTTCCAAAATGAGAAATATAAAGAAATCTGAATTTCTGAGTACAGTGAATCTTTTCGACTTAGCTGCTTTATGAATTATGCCATGCTATCTTAGCCAGTCACTTACTTAACTGCTTTATGAATTATGCCAAGCTATCTAAGCCAGTTACTTACTTAGCTGCTATATGGATTTTGCCATGCTATCTTAGCCAGTCACTTACTTAGCTTTTTTATGAATTATGCAATGATATCTTAACTAGTCAAATACTTAGCTGCTTTATCGATTAAGCCATGATATCTTAGCCAGTCACTATCTTAGCTACTTTATGGATTATGCCATTATACCTTAGCCAGTCACTTACTTAGCTGCTTTATGAATTATGCCATGATATCTTAGCCAGTTACTTGCTTAGCTGCTTTATGAATTATGTCATGGTATCTTAGCCTGTCACTTACTTAGCTGCTGATTTATGAATTATGCCATGATATCTTAGCCAGTTACTTGCTTAGCTGCTTTATGAATTATGTCATGGTATCTTAGCCTGTCACTTACTAAGCTGCTTTATAAATTATGCCATGATATCATAGCCAGTTACTTACTTGGCTGCATTATGAATTATGCCATGATACCTTAGTCAGTCACTTACTTGGCTACTTTTTGGATTAAGCCATGGTATCTTATCCAGTCACTTACTTGGCTGCTTGATGAATTATGTCATGATATCTTAGCCAGTCACTTACTTGGCTACTTTATGGATTAAGCCATGGTATCTTAGCCAATCACTTACTTGGTTGCTTAATGAATTATGCCATGATATCTTAGCCAGTCACTTGCATAGCTGCTTTATGAATTATGCCATGCTATCTGAGCCAGGCATTTACTTAGCTGCTTTATGGATTAAGCCATGATATCTTAGCCAGTCACTTGCTTAGCTGCTTTATGAATTATGCCAAGATATCTTAGCCAATCACTTGCTTAGCTGCTTTATGAATTATGCCATGATATCTTAGCCAGTCACTTACTTAGCTGCTTTATAAATTATGCCATGATATCTTAGCCAGTCACTTACTTAGCTACTTTATCGATTAAGCCATGATATCTTAGCCAGTCACTTACTTAGCTGTATATTATGTCATGATATCTTAGCCATTCACTTACTTAGCTGCTTTATGAATTATGACATGATATCTTAGCCAGTTACTTGCTTAGCTGCTTTATAAATAATGCCATCGAGTAATCACACTATTGTACTATCACCATCGAGGTCTCACACTGTCATACTATCACCGTCGAGGTCTCGCACTGTCGTGTACTATCATCATTGAGTTCAGGCACAGTTGTACTATCACCATCGGGGTCTCGTTCTGTTGTGTACTTTCACCATCGAGGTTAAGCCCTGGTGTACTATCACCATCAATATCTCGCACTGGTGTACTATCACTATCAAGGTCTCTCACTGTCATACTGTCACCATCGAGGTCTCGCACTGTCATACTATCACCATCGAGGTCTCGCACTGTCGTGTACTATCACCATTGAGTTCAGGCACTGTTGTACTATCACCATCCAGGTCTCGCATTGTCGTACTATCACCATCAAGGTATCACACTGTCGTACTATCACCATCGAGGTCTCGCACTGTCATACTGTCACCATCGAGGTCTCGAACTGTTATATACTATCACCATCGAAGTCTTGCACTGTCATACTATCACCATCTAGGTCTCCCACTGTCAAACAATCATCATCGAGGTCTCGCACTGTCATGTACTATCTCCATCTAAGTATCACACTGTTGTACTATCACCATTGAGGTCTCACACTGTCGTACCACCACCATCGAGGTCTCGTACTGTCGTACCATCACCATTGAGGTATCACACTGTCGTACCATCACCATCGAGGTCTTTCACTGTCATACTATCACCATCGAGGTCTCGCACTGTCGTGTACTATCACCATTGAGGTCTCGCACTGGTGTACTATCACCATCGAGGTTGCGCACTGTTGTACTATCACCATCGAGGTCTAGCACTGTGTAGTACTATCACCATCTAAGTATCATATTGGTGAACCATCACCATCGATGTCTCACACTGGTGTACTATCACTATCGAAATATCAAAATGTCATACTATCACCGTCGAGGTCTCACACTGTCGTACTATCACCATTGAGGTCTCGCACTGTCGTACTATCACCATTGAGGTCTCGCACTGTCGTGTACTATCACCATCTAAGTATCACACTGGTGTTCTATTACCATCGATATCTCGCAGTGTCGTACTATCACCATTGAGGTCTCGCACTGTCATACTATCACCATCGAGGTCTCGCACTGGTGTACTATCACCATCAAGGTCTCGCACTGCCGTATTATCACCATCGAGGTCTCGCATTGTCGTACTATCACCATCGAGGTCTCGCACTGTCGTACTATCACTTTCGAGGTCTGGCACTGTCTTGTACTATCAACATCTATGTTAATCACTGTCGTACCATCATCATCAAGGTCTCGCACTGGTGTACCATCACCATTGAGGTCTGTCATACATTCACCATCGAGGTCTCGCACTGTTGTACTATCACCATCGAAATCTGACATTGTCGTATTACCACTGTCAATGTCTCGCACTGTCGTACCATTACCATCGAAATCTCACATTGTCGTACTACCACCATCGAGGTCTCGCACTGGTGTACTATCACCATCGAGGTCTCGCACTGTCGTACCATCACCATCAATGTCTCGCACTGTCGTACTATGACAATTGAGGTTCGCACTGTCGTACTATCACCATCGAGGTCTTGCACTGGAGTACTATCACCATCGAGGTCTTGCACTGTCGTACTATTACCATCGAGGTCTTGCACTGGTGTACTATCACCATCGAGGTCTAACACTGGTGTCCTATTACCATCGAAGTCTCCCACTCTTGTACTATCACCATCGAGGTCACGCACTGTCGTACTATCAATATCGAGGTCTCGCACTGGCATACTTTCACCATTGAGGTCTCACACTGTCGTACTATCACCAACGAGGTCTCGTTCTGTTGTGTACTATCACTCTGTCGTACTATCACCATTGAGGTCTCGCACTGTCATACTATCACATTCGAGGTCTCGCACTGTCGTACTATCACATTCAAGGACTCACACTGCCGTACTATCACATTCGAGGTCTCGCACTGTCGTACTATCACCATCGAAATTTCACATTGTCGTACTATCACCATCGTGGTCTCGCACTGTCGCACTATCACCATCAGGGTTTTGCACTGTCGTACTATCACCATCGTGGTCTCGCACTGTCGCACTTTTACCATCGAGGTCTTGCACTGGTGTGGTGTATCATCACCCTCGTTGCCTCGTTCTGTCAAAAGTGTACTTCCATGTTTTTGTACCGTGAATAATAATAATGATTTTTTTATTTGGTAAATGTGATAAGTCAAACGATAGGGTTTATTTTTGTTTCGAAATACCAACGTTGTGACTGACATATTATTTATTTTATCAATCAACTCGAATGTCATTATCAGTATAGAATAATTCAAAGTTTGTGGAAGTCATACTTAATTAAGGTCATTGTCCCTGTGTTGATCGTTATAGCGAAATAAATCTCGCACCATCTATCAGGACGAATACAGACGATGTGAAATACGCGTCGGGGCGTACATGTGTGAACTGCTGATGTTTTATTTTTATTTATTTTTTTTATCAGTCAGCTTGATAAAGAGATGAATAAGATAAATAGCAAATACGATTGTTATCATGATTATATAATGTCAAACACTTCAGGGAGCAGACACTTTTACTCTGGCGTGAATTCATGGTTTTATCATGCGTAATTTATACACGCTGTGATACTAGTAAACGAAAATATCACCAGTTTTCATTTCATGTTATGTATTTCAAGCTGCATACTCTCAATTCACTGTCTTTAAAATAATAACAAGGCCGTTTTGTTTTAAATAAACTTTTATAATTCGATTTGAACTATTCTTTACGGAGCTGGATATGCTCAAATCAAGAAATCGTATAGAGAACCTAGGTAAGTTTTTTTTATTACAGCTTATATGTGCACAAACCGCTATGTGGACACAGCGAGAATAGAGTTTCACTATTTAGCGACAAGGAACGACAAGACGCGCCAAGATGGTGTCTCTGATAATATGATGGCAATGGTAAGGTGCTGGACGATAGTGGGTTCGACCCTACACTCGACCCTACTGCCTCTATTACAGTACTGGCTCTATTTCATTTTAATTTCACAATCGAATTTAAACTTGATAAATTGGTACATATGAAACCGCTGTAAACTTAACGATGTGGTTAACCTCACAAAATGGTCTTGGACCTGCATGCACATTTATTCATGAGTTTTTTAATGATGTAGGCTGAAAAATTATGCATGATAACATTCATTTTGAGACTGTTTGATTCTTTTTAACCGTCACCGTCACCCTTTTTGGACGTAAAAGTAAAAAATTAAGTACATACTTACATACAGGGGTATTTTAATTTCATGTATGCATCAGGAGTGTACATGTATAATATAATATGTTGTACGGTGTTTAGGGTCGCTTTCAACAATGTTTCAGTTATATCGCGACGGTGTCTTCTTGAGACAGTATTCTGAGCGCTGCCGCACTGGAGTATCATGCCGTAAACACATGGTATGACACTTTACCCAGTCACATTATACTGACACCGGACCGACCAGGCATAGAACTATCCTTAATACTGAGCGTTAAGCAAGGAAGCTTTTAATTATGTGGTATAACCCGACTGGGTATCGAGCCAGTGACATTCCGCATGCGAGGCGAACGTTCTACCACTAGACCACTGTAAATTTATAACTGTCAGATATAATGTTATGTGAAAATCATTGAAATGTCCCTTTTAAGTATTTTTCATTGTCTAAATATTAAATGACTCAATCCGATTTTATATTAAAATAAATTTGAACTATTTGAATATATAACGGAAGCCAATGACTCATATAAATGGGTATAGGAAACTGGTACTTCCTGACTAAATGTTCATAAAATAGCACATGAAAGATTTATTAAGTGGTAAATTAATCAATGTAAACTTAGATGTGTTATAAATACTGTTTATGATCATGCAAAGTACTCTAGGAAGTAAAAACATTGCATTTCGCAGTTATAGTTCAGTTATTGTTTTATTTCTTTCAGTTGCAGTATGCAAATTATATAACCATAAGTACTGCAACAATTTTGAGCTCAATTTGCTGTAATGTAAGCATATTCACAATAACAATACGATACACTATTCGCATCCACAAGACATCCGTAGCTACTCGGTTATTTCCGCCACACAGCTGTTTTTGGATATCACCGAGGGATGTTCACATACCGACGATGTAGCTTTAAGTGCAAAAAACTTTGAGGACAAAAAGACCCTTGGGGATTTCTGTCATTTGCAACAGCTAATAACAATACGTCATCCCTTTATGCTGCACAGTTTCTCCATAAGGTTATATTGGTGATGTGTATTTACACGTATAGGATATTACACACTCTGATTCAGTCAGTAAGCTCAGGTTATTATTTCATATTTCAAGGTAATTCACAGTAGCAACTGTTACGTTAGATACTAGAACTAAATTTTAACGGATTAGTGCGTTCAAATGCTGTTTGTTTTTATTTGTATTCGGGAGAATGAATTTATTTGGAATACAATGGTTGGTTTAAACATATTTTCTGTATAATTGCAAACACGCAATTCCATTCGGAGCATCTCGTTGAGTTCTACGAATCAAACACACACCTGGGCACAAGCAGTGACCGATGAGTTCCGAATCACACAATTCTAAATTTTATAACAATAAACAATTGAAACGGAAGCAAAATTTTAATTAAACTATTTTCGAACTATATAAAATGGTCCGCATCAATACCTTTTTTTATTGTGAAAATGTGTGAAATCCAGTGATTGTGTTTCGAAACTGTAAAAAATAACGATGCGGATATATTGCTGTATGGGCTATATCAGGAACATATAACATAGAAGTAAGTTTTAAGTTGAATACCGAAATATATCGAACTAATTTGAGTGGCATGAAACACAAACATTAAAATTTTGATTTTAATTTTAATATAATTTTGAAGCAAACGAGCCTCTGTGATAATATGGGCATGAATACACACCATGGGGACGATTTTGGGGAATGTGATTTGGAAGCAAAACCTACACCATCCCGGCCACCATCTGGCGCAATGTTAAACTCTCGTGCATTATTGAAAGCTCTAAATGTTTTCGTTAGTAGAACCGACGTACGGAATCCAGTCCTTACGGACGCATGCACGCATGCGCACTCTCGCATCTTCACATTATATCGCGAGGGGTTCTCCGTGGCCGAGTGGTCTAAGGCGCTGTCGTTTAATGTCCACTTACGTTTCACCGCTGGGGTCGTGGGTTCGAGCCTCGCTCGCTCCAAAAATTTCCTCAACCAATAAAACTGGGTATGCGATATATAACCTTTCATGTGTTGAAAACGGCGTTAAATCAAATGAACCACGCCCCATAAAAACAACAACAACAAACAAAAAACAAAACAAAAAAAAAAAGAACACTTTTTCCGCATATAGTTAGTACTTGTTATAACCCAGGAAAATTTGGAGCGTGATTTGTCTAAGTTGTAAGAACGTGTTTCATAATCGAAGTAAAATAAATAAGTTTAAACTAAACACACAGAACAACAAAACAACAACAACAACACAAAAGCAACACAACAAAATCACACACAGAAAACTCAGCAATACATTGCCAAGAAAGTAAGAAAAAATACTGATTGATTTATGAAAAGATCGGATGGTTCAATATGATCGTAACTGACGACACAAGATGAACTTTGTGGAAAGTTTTTTTGATTGTGGTCAATATGTATAATGTACTGATCTATGTTTATCTGATCAAGTTGGGATCACCGAACTGTGAAACACGCTGTTGTTTGTAAAGTCCAATTGCTATCGTCGACCTCTGGAATGTCGTTGTATCGTATGTTGTATCGTTACGTAACGTGACGGAATATTGTCCCACGTGAACCTCGTACAGAATGTGTGTCAAACACAATCAAACCATTTGGGTATACAACTACTGATACTGATGTTTTTATTTAACAAGACAACTCGTAAGAAAGTTGTTACAGATGTATTTCATTACTAAAAGACTGAAATACTGAAATGTTCTGACTTGATTAGTATTATGATATAGTATATGATATTATATGGTTATGTTACAATGGATATACATGTTGCATTCTTAATTACGTTTTATTTTTGTGTGTTTTTAATCGGTATTAATTAAACTATTTCAGATGGATGTGCAGGAATCAGAGTGATGAATATACTTGTAAACTCCAACTGATAAACATTACAGAACAAGGAAATTATTTACAGTTCATAAACAGTGTGCCATAAAACAACAACAGTTTTATTTACAACCGGGTTACGCGGCGGACACTTTATTAAAGCCACAATGACATCAAATTCATCTTTAAGTTTTGTGTGGGACGAACGATTTTGGTTTCCTGTAAAGCTTGGTTATGGCTGGAAGGACATGGTTAACGAGCCGGGAAGCGATATATACAAGCCTGATTTGAACCATCTGCACTGGTCAGTCCTGGTCGGTGTGTTGCTACTTGGTGTCCGATATGTTTTAGAGACGTAAGTTGTATCAGCGTTCTACTATTTTATTGTTAACGAAACATAAATGCAGATTAAAATAACAAAAGTGTCACATTTTGTGACAACATTATAACTAAGCTAATTGATTTTTGACACGGTAAAACAACCACACAGGTTGCAGTTCCATTTATGAGAGAAACGGGTAGATCTACAGCCGAATGTTAATGGACAAATATGTTTTAGTCGCTTCTTTTTATGCCCCATCCACAAATGTTTATTATGGCATCTAGTAATCGCAGCATCCGTCCGTCCCTCCGTCTGTCCGTCCGGTATTTCGTGTCTATCCTGTAACTTTGTCATGCATAGATGCATATTGTCAATACTTGCTACAAATGATCAACATAACATGACGACGTGTCACGTGTAATACCCACATCCGTACGTCAAAGGTCAAGGTCACACTGAGTTTGTTTGACAACACTTTGAGTCTGTATGAGATTTCGTGTCCGACCTGTAACTTTGTCATGCATAGATGGATATTGTCAATACTTGCTACAAATGATCAACATAACATGACGACGTGTCACGTGTAATACCCACATCCGTACGTCAAAGGTCAAGGTCACACTGAGTTTGTTTGACAACACTTTCAGTCTGTTTGAGATTCCGTGTCCAATTTTTAATTTATTCACCAATGGATAAATTAAAAAAAAACCTTGGCTCAGTTGATCAACATGACATAATTAAGTGTCACATGTAAGACCCAGAACCTTTCCTCAGGTCAAGGTCACATTTTCAATTTGTTTGATATTGCGTGTCTGGTCTATAACGTTGTCTTTAGCTTGGCTCAACTGATGAAGATGACAGGACGACGTATCACACGTAAGACCTAGACCCGTAACTCAAAGGTCAAGGTCACTCTTTGATTTTGTATGACAACACCTTGAGTCTGTTTGAGGTTTCAAGTCCATCTTGTAACTTTATCATACATGGATGGATTTTAAAAACACTTGGCCCAATTTATCAATTGATCAACATGACATGACGACGTGTCACGTTAAGACCATATCTGAAGGTCACATTTTCAGTTTGTTTGATATTTCATATCTAGTCTGTAACTTTGTCTTACATGGAAGGATTGTTAAAATAACGTGACACAAGTGATCAGCATGTCATGGTGATGTGTCACCTGCATTTACCTGTAGAAATATCGAGACTATTACATAAGATGTCAAAGTCAAGGTTATACAAAGGTCAAGGTCACGCTTAAATGCCCCCCCCCCCCCATGAAATTGCATGTCTAGTCTGGAACGTCTAAGGGGGGCGGGGTATGCGACACTTACCAGCGACACTTCTTGTTTAAAACACAAAATATGTTCATTTTAATTTTAGCAAGCATATTATTTTTATCTTGATCAAGGCTCTGCTTGATTTTTGCAGAATTCTGATTAAAAAGAAAATCTCAAAGGTCAAGGTCACTCTTTGAGTTTGTATGACAACAATTGAGTCTGTTTGAGGTTTCAAGTCCATCCTGGGGGCGGGGTATGCGACACTTACCAGCGACACATCTTGTTTAAAATACAAAATAACTGCTTGATTTTTGCAGAATTCCGATTAAAAAGAAAACCGTGCAAACTTAAAAGTAACATTTATTTGCGCGAATACGTCTTCCAGCAGTAATTACATACCCGTGACTCAAGTTACGACGATCAGTTTTACTCAAGTGTTCTTAAATGTCGCCGGCATCAATCATTGCCCGGGGGTAAACTAATAACCTAAATAATGCACATAACTGTATACATGGTCATAGGCATGTTGTTGTAAATTCGATTAAAGAGATACACACGATATCGGCACGTTGCTCTATACGTATGCCTGGTTTGATCACCATATATGAAACATGTATTCATTTATAATTATACACTGTTGGTCAAATATTAGTAAATACTGTTCTTGTCTGTAAAGTCACAACCTTAGTTTGAATAGGATTATGATTATGATGAAGCTGTCTTGAATTCCTGTTTATAAAGTATAAGTTCTATAATTATTACAATGGATGTCATTATTGTATACAGGTAAAGACAACCGCGCGATTCGAACCCCAGTTCGATCTAAGCACTTGGTGCGCGACATCGTTTACCGGACGGTGGTTTTACTAAAATTCCTGTAAACGTATCTGGGATCATTTTCTTAGAATTGAAATTGGATGTAATTTAATTATAACCTGGAAAAATAGCGTTGAAAATAACGTTAGCCTCTCCCCCAACTGACCGCACCCCAAAATGGCATTTCCTGAACACAACTACGATATAGTGATGTAAACAGACAGCCTACTCGCATACTTGAATGTGTCGTTCTAAATTATGTTATGAAAGTCGTCGGCCTGATGTCATGGCAATACATCGGGACCAGGTCTGGTTCACCGATCGATGACTCTTAACTTCGAGCTTATGAGTATAGTTGTCGCGTGTGGTGTAATGCTATTTTTTTTATTGAATCAGCTTATTGCCTGCTATATGTCACTTTATTCGTTAATAATTAATACGGTTATATACTTATTGTACACGCTATAGACTGACAGTTCGACAGTTGTGGTATCTGTACAGCTTAGGCAGTTGTGGTATCTTTACGTTTATACAGTTGTGGTATCTGTAAAGTTATGCAGTTGTGGTATCTGTTACGTTTATACAGTTGTGGTTTCTGTAAAGTTATGCAGTTGTGGTATCTATTACGTTTATACAGTTGTGGTATCTGTAAAGTTATGCAGTTGTGGTATCTGTTACGTTTATACAGTTGTAGTATCTGTAAAATTATGCAGTTGTGGTATCTGTAAAGTTATGTAGTTGTGGTATCTGTAAAGTTTCTGCAGTTGTGGTATCTGTAAAGTTATGTAGTTGTGGTATCTGTAATGTTTTGACAGTTGTGGTATCTGTAAACATTTGATAGTTGTGGTATCTGTAAAGTTATGCAGTTGTGGTATCTGTTACGTTTATACAGTTGTAGTATCTGTAAAATTATGCAGTTGTGGTATCTGTAAAGTTATGTAGTTGTGGTATCTGTAAAGTTTATGCAGTTGTGGTATCTGTAAAGTTTGACAGTTGTGGTATCTGTAATGTTTTGACAGTTGTGGTATCTGTAAACATTTGATAGTTGTGGTATCTGTAAAGTTAGGCAGTTGTGGTTTCTGTAAAACTTTGACAGTTGTGGCATCTGTACAGCTCTGACAGTTTTGGTATCTGTACAGCTTCAACAGTTGCGGTATTTGTAAACTTATGAGAGTTGTGGTATTTGTAAAGTTGAACAGTTGTGGTATCTGTACAGCTTCGACAGTTGTGGTATCTGTAACGCTTCGACAGTTGTGGTATCTGTACAGCTTCGACAGTTGTGGTATCTGTAACGCTTCGGCAGTTGTGGTATCTGTATAGCTTTGATAGTTGTGGTATCTCTACAGCTTCGACAGTTGTGGTATCTGCAAACTTTTGAGAGTTGTGGTATTTGTAAAGTTGGACAGTTGTGGTATCTGTTCAGCTTCGACAGTTGTGGTATCTGTTAACTTTTGAAAGTTGTGGTGTTTGTATAACTGGACAGTTGTGGTATCTGTTCAGCTTCGACAGTTGTGGTATCTGTAAACTTTTGAAAGTTGTGGTATTTGTAAAGTTTGATAATTTGGGTATCTGTTCAGCTTCGACAGTTGTGGTATCTGTAAACTTTTGAAAGTTGTGGTATTTGTAAAGTTTGACAGTTGGGGTATCTGTTCAGCTTCGACAGTTGTGGTATCTGTTAACTTTTGAAAGTTGTGGTATCTGTAAACTTTTGAAAGTTGTGGTATCTGTAAACTTTTGAAAGTTGTGGTATCTGTAAACTTTTGAAAGTTGTGGTATTGTAAAGTTGGATAGTTGGGGTATCTGTTCAGCTTCGACAGTTGTGGTATCTGTTAACTTTTGAAAGTTGTGTTATCTGTAAACTTTTGAAAGTTGTGGTATTGTAAAGTTGGATAGTTGGGGTATCTGTTATGCTTCGACAGTTGTGGTATCTGTAAACTTTTGAAAGTTGTGTTATCTGTAAACTTTTGAAAGTTGTGGTATTTGTAAAGTTGGATAATTAGGGTATCTGTTACGCTTCGACAGTTGTGGTATCTGTAAACTTTTGAAAGTTGTGGTATTGTAAAGTTTGAAAGTTGTGGTATCTGTAAACTTTTGAAAGTTGTGGTATTTGTAAAGTTTGATAGTTGGAGTATCTGTTCAGCTTCGACAGTTGTGGTATCTGTAAACTTTTGAAAGTTGTGGTATCTGTAAACTTTTGAAAGTTGTGGTATTTGTAAAGTTGGATAATTAGGGTATCTGTTACGCTTCGACAGTTGTGGTATCTGTAAACTTTTGAAAGTTGTGGTATTTGTAAAGTTTGATAGTTGGAGTATCTGTTCAGGTTCGACAGTTGTGGTATCTGTAAACTTTTGAAAGTTGTGGTATTTGTAAAGTTGGACAGTTGGTGTATCTGTTCAGCTTCGACAGCTGTGGTATCTGTAAACTTTTGAAAGTTTTGGTATCTGTAAACATTTGAAAGTTGTGGTATTTGTAAAGTTGGATAGTTGGGGTATCTGTTATGCTTCGACAGTTGTGGTATCTGTAAACTTTTGAAAGTTCTAGTATTTGTAAAGTTGGACAGTTGTGGTATCTGTAAACTTTTGAAAGTTCTAGTATTTGTAAAGTTGGACAGTTGTGGTATCTGTAAACTTTTGAAAATTCTAGTATTTGTAAAGTTGGACAGCTGTGGTATCTGTAAACTTTTGAGAGTTCTTGTATTTGTAAAGTAGGACAGTTGTGGTATCTTGAACGCTTCGACAGTTGTAGTATCTGTACAGCTTCGACAGTTGTGTTATCTGCAAACTTTTGAGAGTTGTGGTATTTGTAAAGTTTGACAGTTGTGGTATCTGTTCAGCTTCGACAGTTGTGGTATCTGTAAACTTTTGAAAGTTGTGGTATCTGTAAACTTTTGAAAGTTGTGGTATTTGTAAAGTTGGATAGTTGGGGTATCTGTTATGCTTCGACAGTTTTGGTATCTGTAAACTTTTGAAAGTTGTGGTATCTGTAAACTTTTAAAAGTTGTGGTATCTGTAAACTTTTGAAAGTTGTGGTATCTGTAAACTTTTGAAAGTTGTGGTATTTGTAAAGTTTGATAGTTGGGGTATCTGTTCAGCTTCGACAGTAGAGGTATCTGTAAACTTTTGAAAGTTGTGGTATTTGTAAAGTTTGATAGTTGGAGTATCTGTTCAGCTTCGACAGTTGTGGTATCTGTAAACTTTTGAAAGTTGTGGTATTTGTAAAGTTTGATAGTTGGGGTATATGTTCAGCTTCGACAGTTGTGGTATCTGTAAACTTTTGAAAGTTGTGGTATCTGTAAACTTTTGAAAGTTGTGGTATTTGTAAAGTTTGATAGTTGGAGTATCTGTTCAGCTTCGACAGTTGTGGTATCTGTAAACTTTTGAAAGTTGTGGTATCTGTAAACTTTTGAAAGTTGTGGTATTTGTAAAGTTTGATAGTTGGGGTATCTGTTCAGCTTCGACAGTTGAGGTATCTGTAAACTTTTGAAAGTTGTGGTATTTGTAAAGTTTGATAGTTGGAGTATCTGTTCAGCTTCGACAGTTGTGGTATCTGTAAACTTTTGAAAGTTGTGGTATTTGTAAAGTTTGATAGTTGGGGTATATGTTCAGCTTCGACAGTTGTGGTATCTGTAAACTTTTGAAAGTTGTGGTATTTGTAAAATTTGATAGTTGGAGTATCTGTTCAGCTTCGACAGTTGTGGTATCTGTAAACTTTTGAAAGTTGTGGTATCTGTAAACTTTTGAAAGTTGGGGTATCTGTAAACTTTTGAAAGTTGTGGTATCTGTAAACTTTTGAAAGTTGTGGTATTTGTAAAGTTTGATAGTTGGAGTATCTGTTCAGCTTCGACAGTTGTGGTATCTGTAAACTTTTGAAAGTTGTGGTATTTGTAAAATTTGATAGTTGGAGTATCTGTTCAGCTTCGACAGTTGTGGTATCTGTAAACTTTTGAAAGTTGTGGTATCTGTAAACTTTTGAAAGTTGGGGTATCTGTAAACTTTTGAAAGTTGTGGTATCTGTAAACTTTTGAAAGTTGTGGTATTTGTAAAGTTTGATAGTTGGAGTATCTGTTCAGCTTCGACAGTTGTGGTATCTGTAAACTTTTGAAAGTTGTGGTATTTGTAAAGTTTGATAGTTGGGGTATCTGTTCAGCTTCGACAGTTGTGGTATCTGTAAACTTTTGAAAGTTGTGGTATTTGTAAAGTTTGATAGTTGGGGTATATGTTCAGCTTCGACAGTTGTGGTATCTGTAAACTTTTGAAAGTTGTGGTATTTGTAAAGTTTGATAGTTGGAGTATCTGTTCAGCTTCGACAGTTGTGGTATCTGTAAACTTTTGAAAGTTGTGGTATCTGTAAAATTTGATAGTTGGAGTATCTGTTCAGCTTCGACAGTTGTGGTATCTGTAAACTTTTGAAAGTTGTGGTATCTGTAAACTTTTGAAAGTTGGGGTATCTGTAAACTTTTGACAGTTGTGGTATTTGTAAAATTTGATAGTTGGAGTATCTGTTCAGCTTCGACAGTTTTGGTATCTGTAAACTTTTGAAAGTTGTGGTATCTGTAAACTTTTGAAAGTTGTGGTATCTGTAAACTTTTGAAAGTTGTGGTATTTGTAAAGTTTGATAGTTGGAGTATCTGTTCAGCTTCGACAGTTGTGGTATCTGTAAACTTTTGAAAGTTGTGGTATCTGTAAACTTTTGAAAGTTGTGGTATTTGTAAAATTTGATAGTTGGAGTATCTGTTCAGCTTCGACAGTTGTGGTATCTGTAAACTTTTGAAAGTTGTGGTATCTGTAAACTTTTGAAAGTTGGGGTATCTGTAAACTTTTGAAAGTTGTGGTATCTGTAAACTTTTGAAAGTTGTGGTATTTGTAAAGTTTGATAGTTGGAGTATCTGTTCAGCTTCGACAGTTGTGGTATCTGTAAACTTTTGAAAGTTGTGGTATCTGTAAACTTTTGAAAGTTGTGGTATTTGTAAAGTTTGATAGTTGGAGTATCTGTTCAGCTTCGACAGTTGTGGTATCTGTAAACTTTTGAAAGTTGTGGTATCTGTAAACTTTTGAAAGTTGTGGTATTGTAAAGTTGGATAGTTGGGGTATCTGTTCAGCTTCGACAGTTGTGGTATCTGTAAACTTTTGAAAGTTGTGGTATTTGTAAAGTTTGATAGTTGGGGTATTTGTTCAGCTTCGACAGTTGTGGTATCTGTAAACTTTTAAAAGTTGTGGTATTTGTAAAGTTTGATAGTTGGGGTATCTGTAAACTTTTGAAAGTTGTGGTATTGTAAAGTTTGATAGTTGGAGTATCTGTTCAGCTTCGACAATTGTGGAATCTGTAAACTTTTGAAAGTTGTGGTATTGTAAAGTTTGATAGTTGGAGTATCTGTTCAGCTTCGACAATTGTGGAATCTGTAAACTTTTGAAAGTTGTGGTATCTGTAAACTTTTAAAAGTTGTGGTATTTGTAAAGTTTGATAGTTGGAGTATCTGTTCAGCTTCGACAGTTGTGGTATCTGTAAACTTTTGAAAGTTGTGGTATTGTAAAGTTTGATAGTTGGAGTATCTGTTCAGCTTCGACAATTGTGGAATCTGTAAACTTTTGAAAGTTGTGGTATCTGTAAACTTTTAAAAGTTGTGGTATTTGTAAAGTTTGATAGTTGGAGTATCTGTTCAGCTTCGACAATTGTGGAATCTGTAAACTTTTGAAAGTTGTGGTATCTGTAAACTTTTAAAAGTTGTGGTATTTGTAAAGTTTGATAGTTGGAGTATCTGTTCAGCTTCGACGGTTGTGGTATCTGTAAACTTTTGAAAGTTGTGGTATCTGTAAACTTTTGAAAGTTGTGGTATTTGTAAAGTTGGATAATTGGGGTATCTGTTCAGCTTCGACAGTTGTGGTATCTGTAAACTTTTGAAAGTTGTGGTATTTGTCAAGTTGGACAGTTGGTGTATCTGTTCAGCTTCGACAGTTTTGGTATCTGTAAACTTTTGAAAGTTGTGGTATCTGTAAACATTTGAAAGTTGTGGTATTTGTAAAGTTTTGATAGTTGTGGTTTCTGTAAAGTTTTGACAGTTGTGGTATCTGTAAAGTTTTGACAGTTGTGGTTGCGGTATCTGTAAAGTTTTGACAGTTGTGGTATCTGTAATGTTTTAACAGTTGCGGTATATGTAATGTTTTGACCGTTGTGGTATCTGTAATGTTTTGACAGTTGCAGTATCTGTAAAGTTTTAACAGTTGCGGTATATGTAATGTTTTGACAGTTGTGGTATATGTAATGTTTTGACCGTTGTGGTATCAGTAAAGTTTTGACAGTTGCAGTATCTGTAAAGTTTTAACAGTTGCGGTATATGTAATGTTTTGAGAATTGTGGTATCAGTAAAGTTTTGACAGTTGCAATAACTGTAAAGTTTTAACAGTTGCGGTATATGTAATGTTTTGACAGTGGTGGTATCAGTAAAGTTTTGACAGTTGCAGTATCTGTAAAGTTTTAACAGATGCGGTATATGTAATGTTTTGACAGTGGTGGTATCAGTAAAGTTTTGACAGTTGCAGTATCTGTAATGTTTTGACAGTTGCGGTATCTGTAAAGTTTTGACAGTTGCGGTATATGTAATGTTTTGACAGTTGTGGTATATGTAATGTTTTGACCGTTGTGGTATCAGTAAAGTTTTGACAGTTGCAGTATCTGTAAAGTTTTAACAGTTGCGGTATATGTAATGTTTTGAGAATTGTGGTATCAGTAAAGTTTTGACAGTTGCAATAACTGTAAAGTTTTAACAGTTGCGGTATATGTAATGTTTTGACAGTGGTGGTATCAGTAAAGTTTTGACAGTTGCAGTATCTGTAAAATTTTAACAGATGCAGTATATATAATGTTTTGACAGTGGTGGTATCAGTAAAGTTTTGACAGTTGCAGTATCTGTAATGTTTTGACAGTTGCGGTATCTGTAAAGTTTTGACAGTTGCGGTATATGTAAAGTTTTGACAGTTGCGGTATCTGTAATGTTTTGACAGTTGCGGTATCTGTAATGTTTTGACAGTTGCAGTATATGTAATGTTTTGACAGTTGCGGTATCTGTAAAGTTTTGACAGTTGCGGTATATGTAATGTTTTGACATTTGCAGTATCAGTAAAGTTTTGACAGTTGCCGTATCTGTAAAGTTTTAACAGTTGCGGTATATGTAATGTTTTGACAGTTGCGGTATCAGTAATGTTTTGACAGTTGCAGTATCTGTAAAATTTTGACAGTTGCGGTATCAGTAAAGTTTTGACAGATGCAGTATCTGTAAAGTTTTAACAGTTGCGGTATATGTAAAGTTTTGACAGATGGAGTATCTGTAAAGTTTTAACAGTTGCGGTATATGTAATGTTTTGACAATTGCGGTACCAGTAAAGTTTTGACAGATGCAGTATCTGTAAAGTTTTGACAGTTGCGGTATATGTAATGTTTTGACAGTTGTGGTATCAGTAAAATTTTGGCAGTTGTGGTATCTGTAAAGTTTTGACAGTTGCGGTATATGTAAAGTTTGGACAGTTGCGGTATCAGTAAAGTTTTGACAGTTGCGGTATATGTAAAGTTTTGACAGTTGCGGTATATGTAATGTTTTGACAATCGTGGTATCAGTAAAATTTTGACAGTTGCAGTATATGTAATGTAATGACAGTTGCGGTATATGTAATGTTTTGACAGTTGTGGTATCTGTAAATTTTCATAGTTGCGGTATATGTAATGTTTTGACAATTGTGGTATCAGTAAAGTTTTGACAGATGGAGTATCTGTAAAGTTTTAACAGTTGTTGTATATGTAATGTTTTGACAATTGCGGTATCAGTAAATTTTTAACAGTTGCGGTATATGTAATGTTTTGACAATTGTGGTATCTGTAATGAATTGACAGATGGAGTATCTGTAAAGTTTCAACAGTTGCGGTATATGTAATGTTTTGACAATTGCGGTATAAGTAAAGTTTTGACAGTTGCGGTATATGTAATGTTTTGACAGTTGTGGTATCAGTAAAATTTTGACAGTTGTGGTATCTGTAAAGTTTTGACAGTTGCGGTATATGTAATGTTTTTTACAGTTGCGGTATCAGTAAAGTTTTGACAGTTGCGGTATATGTAAAGTTTTGACAGTTGCGGTATATGTAATGTTTTGACAATGGTGGTATCAGTAAAGTTTTGACAGTTGCGGTATATGTAATGTAGTGACAGTTGCAGTATATGTAATGTTTTGACAGTTGTGGTATCTGTAAATTTTCATAGTTGCGGTATATGTAATGTTTTGACAATTGTGGTATCAGTAAAGTTTTGACAGATGGAGTATCTGTAAAGTTTTAACAGTTGCTGTATATGTAATGTTTAGACAATTGCGGTATCAGTAAAGTTTTAACAGTTGCGGTATATGTAATGTAGTGACAGTTGCGGTATCAGTAAAGTTTTGACAGATGGAGTATCTGTAAAGTTTCAACAGTTGCGGTATATGTAATGTTTTGACAATTGCTGTATCAGTAAAGTTTTGACAGTTGCGGTATATGTAATGTTTTGACAGTTGTGGTATCAGTAAAATTTTGACAGTTGTGGTGTCTGTAAAGTTTTGACAGTTGCGGTATATGTAATGTTTTTACAGTTGCGGTATCAGTAAAGTTTTGACAGTTGCGGTATATGTAAAGTTTTGACAGTTGCGGTATATGTAATGTTTTGACAATCGTGGTATCAGTAAAGTTTTGACAGTTGCGGTATATGTAATGTAGTGACAGTTGCGGTATATGTAATGTTTTGATAGTTGTGGTATCTGTAAATTTTCATAGTTGCGGTATATGTAATGTTTTGACAATTGTGGTATCAGTAAAGTTTTGACAGATGGAGTATCTGTAATGTTTTAACAGTTGCTGTATATGTAATGTTTTGACAATTGCGGTATCAGTAAAGTTTTGACAGATGCAGTATCTGTAAAGTTTTGACAGTTGCGGTATATGTAATGTTTTGACAGTTGTGGTATCAGTAAAGTTTTTACAGTTTTGGGATCGGTAAAGTTTTGACAATTGCGGTATATGTAATGCTTTGACAGTTACGGTATCAGTAAAGTTTTTACAGTTGCGGTATATGTAATGTTTTGACAGTTGTGGTATCAGTAAAGTTTTGACAGATGCAATAACTGTAAAGTTTTAACAGTTTGGATATATGTAATGTTTTGACAATGGCGGTAAAGTTTTAACAGTTTCTGTATATGTAATGTTTTGACAGTTGCGGTATCAGTAAAGTTTTGACAGTTACGGTATCTGTAAAGTTTTGACAGTTGCGGTATATGTAATGTTTTGACAGTTGCGGTATCTGTAAAGCTTTAACAGTTGCAGTATATGTAAAGTTTTGACAGTTGCGGTATATGTAATGTTTTGACAGTTGCGGTATCTTTAAAGTTTTAACAGTTGCGGTTTATGTAAAGTTATGACAGTTGTGGTATATGTAATGTTTTGACAGTAGTGGTATCTGTAAAGTTTTGACAGTTGTTGTATCTGAAATGTTTTGACAATTGTTGTATCAGTAAAGTTTTGACATTTGTGGTATCTGTAAAGTTTCGTCAGTTGTGGTATCTGTAATGTTTTGACAGTTGTTGTATCTGTTATGTTTTGACAGTTGCGGTATTAGTAAAGTTTTGACAGTTGCGGTATCTGTAAAGTTTTAACAGTTGCGGTATATGTAATGTTTTGACAGTTGTGGTATCTGTAATATTTTGACAGTTGTGGTATGTGTAATATTTTGACAGTTGTTGTATCTGTAATGTTTTGAAAATTGTGGTATCTGTAAAGTTTTGACAATTTTGGTATCAGTAATGTTTTGACAGTTGTGGTATCTGTAATGTTTTGACAGTTGTGGTATTGGTGATATGTTGACAGTTGTTGTATCTGTAATGTTTTGATAGTTGTGGTACATGTATCTGTAAAGTTTTGACAATTGTGGTATCAGTAATGAATTGACAGTTATGGTATCTGTAAAGTTTTTGACAGTTGTGGTGTCTGTAATGTTTTGACAGTTTTGGTATCTGTAAAGTTTTGAGTTATGGTATATGTAATTCTTTGACAGTTGTGGTATCTGGGAAGTTTTGACAGTTGTGGTATCTGTAATATTTTGACAGTTGTGTTATATGTAATGTTGTGACAGTTGTGGTATCTGTAAAGTTTTGACAGTTGTGGTTTATGTTATGTTTTGACAGTTGTAGTATATGTATTGTTTTGACAGTTGTGGTATCTGTAATGTTGTGACAGTTTTGGTATCTGTAAAGTTTTGACAGTTGTGGTATCTGTAAAGGTTAGTCATATTTGCTATCTGTGATATGTTGAAAGGTGCGGTATTTGTAAATATTTGTGACTTCAGGTATCAAAGTCTGGTTGAAGTTTAATGTATAAGGACATTGCACAAGAAAGAAGGTAAACTTAATAAAATGTCGTAACACTTTTGATTTGTTTTTATATTTTAGACTCTTTGTTGTTCCAATAGCTGTACGGCTGGGTTTGAAAAACAACAAGAAAACAGTTGCTACCCCTAACATACAGCTGGAAGCTTCTTATAAGAAATCGAAAAATGCCAATCATGACGTCATAAAGGTAAGATTTAATGTCTAGATCTTCTAGTTTCCATATAGTGTATTGTCATTAAGCAAAACATACGAACCAAGAGCTTACCTTGCTTTTTGAAAAACATGTAAGAATTGACATTGCCTTTAACTCCAAAATACGCAGTAGATGTTGTTTCTTTAAAGTCAAAATATGCAGTAAGAATTGACTTTGCCTGGTAAGCCAAACACACGCAGTGAGAATTGACCTTGCCTGGTAAAGCTAAAATACGCAGTAAGAATTGACCTTGCCTGGTAACCCAAGAACACGCAGTAGAGGTTGTTTCTTTTAAGTCAAAATACAAAGTTAAGAATTGACCTTGCCTGGTAATGCCAAAATACGCAGTAAGAACTGACATTGCCTGTAACCCCAGAATACGCAGTATGAATTTACCTTACCCGGTGACACCAAAAACACGCAGTCGGAATAGACCGTGCCTGGTAACGCCAAAATACGCAGTAAGAATTGACCTTGCCTGGTAACGCCAAAATGCGCAGTAAGAATTAACATTGCTTGGTAAGGCCAAAACGCGCAGTAGAAATTGACATTGCCTGGTGACGCCAAAAGCACGCAGTAAGAATTGACCTTGCCTTGTAACACCAAAATCCGCAAAAATGCCAATCATGACGTCATAAAGGTAAGATTTAATGTCTAGATCTTCTAGTTTCCATAAAGTGTCTTATCATGAAGCAAAACATACGAACCAATAGCTTACCTTGCTTTTTGAAAAACATGTAAGAATTGACATTGCCTTGTAACTCCAAAATACGCAGTAGATGTTGTTTCTTTTAAGTCAAAATACGCAGTAAGAATTGACCTTGCCTGGTGACGCCAAAAAAATACGCAGTAAGAATTGACCTTGCCTGGTAACACCAAAATACGCAGTAGAGGTTGTTTCTTTTAAGACAAATACGCAGTAAGAAGTTACTTTACCTGGTATTAATGCCAAAACACATAGTAAAAATTGCTCATTTTTGTTTGTAAAATTTACTTTCCAAAAAAAAAGAAGCATATACTAAGGTCTAAAGGTTGTGGTAAATAATGGCTAACGACCCATTCTTTCCAAATCTTCCTGCTAAGAGTCCGTAATGATAATCTTCTAAAATATTTACTTGTTTGACTTACCCAGTGAAATAAAAAAAACGTTAATCGAAGACGGTTTTTACCGATTTCCGTGAAGACTTCCCAGTCTTTAAACTACTACAATAACTAAGTTAGATAACTCTTGGATGAATATATGCAAAATTATTGCCCTTGTTTGACTTAGAAAGTTTGGTTAAAGTTTTGCGTGCAAGTACCATCAATTCTATATCTCACCAACCACTTGATTTATATGATTGAAATAGCACATTAGACTTTCCAATAATCATATTACTACAATAACTAAGTTAGATAACTCTTGCATTAATAGAATGCAATTTATTGTCCTTGTTTGACTTAGAAATTCTGGTAAAAGTTTTGTGTGCAAGTCATTATCACAACAAACACTCAATGCATTTGATTGAAACTCAACAGCCTTCGCATGTATAGGATTGAAACTTCATACACGGTATTGCAGTTAAAAGGCCTACTTAATGTAATAAGTAAGATAACTCTTGTTTGCTTGGATTTGTCATCAGTTTCAATCAAGTTTGTACTTTTTTGTGACAAACATTTAAATAGTCGAGCGCGCTGTCCCTCCGACAGCTATTGTTCTTCCAAGTTTTCATGCGACAGTAATAACTTTAACTGCATTGCAACCGACCAGAGAATTATACACGCTTTTCTATCTTGCACGGCAGGACTTAAACTATCATTGAGGAATGTTCTGCTTGCAATGTATATAAATATATATTTACTTGACTTAATCAATATATACTTTATACGATTAACATATAAAATCCTTCCCACTCTTAAACATTCTTGCCCAAAGTTATTTGATCGGTCGGACAGATAAGTTTTAATTGATTTTTATACTGAGGCAGAGTTAATCGGCGAACGATGAACGAAGCCTGTGTATTGTCTGGTATGCATTGGTCCAAATGTGTTGATATGTAATTGTATTTGCCACTTAAAGGGAGTTTATCGGGGAAAACCCGCTATTAATGTCTTATAATTTTATTTTGTTTTTGAAATTGATAAAATCATATCCAATCCCCAAAAACGTGACAAGATCAATATTGAAATTGGAGCAGTAAATTTGAAAAGAAATCCCCATTCTTAAAATATGCAGCTCTTAATACTGCTTGACGACATTTACATCGTCATTCGGACTCTTTCTAAGGGGAAACAATTTTTATTACGTGTAAAACTGTATAACGGATCAGTGATCAGAGTCATGGCCCTTGAAATATTAAAAAATGCACTATTTGACCCTGTGTGCCTGTAGCATTTTTTATTTGATCCCCACCAAACTTGCACAGCAGTTTTTGAAGTGGCAAAATTTTATAACCCAAAAGGTCCATGTGTGCAGAACTTTTCCTTGCCGAGTGTAGATATTTTCAGTTGGCGAAACGTTCATAGTTGTAAGTTTGACTTGATGCGTGGACATGAATAGTTACTATTTCAGAGTTGGCATGTGTCTCTGTAAAAAGTGGCACGTTTGGTTAGCTCAATTGGTAGCAATCGATGGCGTAGAGCTAAATATTTAAACAAGCATCTTTAAGTAAGGTCTCTGTAGTACATTTACGGAGATGTGTTTACTTGGATACTTCATTGATCCCAGGAAAGAGTTGTTAGGTTAACTGATCATTTGTTAGTCATTGATGGCATAAAATGACGTTTAACTTAACTATCGAAACAAAATCAGACGTACAGACAGTTTTTGTTAGTCAATCAGCCTTGTTAAAAACCCAACGAAGATGTAAAGTGAAGTTTTGTAAAGTAACAGAAGTTTGTGCAACGTCCTGATACAAGTATTTGAGCAATATAAATTTTATCCATTGAAAGTTCGCAGACATATTGGCAGAATAATATTTTAATAAGACCAGGCACGCCTTGAAAAACTAAGGTTTAAGTGGCCGAAGGTGTTACTACTACTACTACTACTACTACTACTACTACTACTACAATTACTACTACTGCT
>CM055909.1:13053269-13155769 GCA_029582155.1 Panopea generosa
CACTCAAATATATTGCAATGGACATCTTATCTGCATGCATAATAAACAAAATTGCTAATTAGATACATCCAATTTACAGTTTCATGCTGGGCTACATATAACACATCTCTGGTCATGATCAAAGAGATAAAGTGAAATTATTTGGGTCAAGTTCCATGGATTAGTACATTATTTACTGAGAGAGAATGAAACTATTTATGAAAAATGGTTTATCGCATTTATTATGGACTTATATCAAACAGGCATACATGTTGTAATGAATTGTAAATAAATTGCTTGGACACAAGTAAAGGGCAAACAATTATTTATGAGACAAAACATAAAAAGATTGAAAATACAGAAACCCCTTTAACATAATAGAATGACCCATTCCATTTAGGTTCACTATTTCCCTGGCAAAACTTACAAATGGAAGAAAATGTGGAAATACTTTGAAGGTTTCGAGGGAACAATTTCGTATATTATTTCATTTATTTGATTATAATGAGTGTGATTTCAAGATCATTTAGTTACACCAGACTGGTCAATTAATGTTGATGAAAATAACTATAGTTAGACACAGAACTTAAAGGAATATTTATTGTCAGATGGCATTCAGGACAAAAATTGAGGCACAGATGGGGAAAGTGGGGAAGTGATTATGATGCTGATGATTATGATGATGATAATACATACCTGTAGAACAGTTATGGATATTGTTTCATGTCCGTTAATAACATTTCAACATCAGTTTTGGCTAGGTGAATTCAAAGAAACAGTCATTTACCAAAACGTAGGCTAGATACAGAAAATACTGGAATTTGTTTTCAAATGTAGGAGTTTGGTTCCTACTTAATTATGTAAGAAAAAAAGCAAAGAATATTGAATCAACGGAGATCTAAATTATGCCAAGTTGTGTTTTGAACCTAGTTCATGGTTCATACACAAACATCCAATGCCGCCTATATAGCACTAAGTGGTTTTCATTGAAGGCTGTGATATAAGATCTGTAAAAACAATAAAATGACATTTATTTGCTTAAACAAAAAATACATTTCCAAAAGGAAGCTATTGTGAATTATGGGATTCAGAATAATGATCAAACAAGGTTAGTGTGAATGGTTACTTATTTGCATCCAAATAAAAAAGCATGTATGCATGTATCTAAGATAAGCCATAAACTACAATGTATAATCATTTGTTTATAATATGAAAAAGGCAGATATATTATGAAGATTAATCTTCATAAACATGTAATTCACAAACTGAAAGTCAAACACATTATTCTACTCTGAGATATCAAACACTGCATGGCTCCTCAAAGTGGGTTATACACATCTCCAAGCAAGTGTTGCTGTTTACACCACGTGACAAGGGTCAAACTGGTTCAAAATTCAAATATTTAGCAAATTTTCCTTGATATCTCAATTTTGTAAGGACTACTACTACTTAGTTTCAGGGAGCTTTTGTGAATAAAGGGCATTTTTATAAAGCCAAAGTATGTCCCTACAACTGCACTTCTTTTTGAAAATAATGACAACTTTGTTTCTATGTTTTACAGAAAAACATCTCCCAGTTCAACATTGTTGCAAGAAAGTGCCACCATTTGAAATTAGGCTCCTCCCATTTCATTTTATAGAAAAGTTGGGGGTTTAATGCCGGAGTCACAGTATAAAAGCCAGCGGCATTGAAAAATGACCACTTGCGCTGAATTCTCTTTACTTACTGGAAGCATACCACCAGTGGAGGGATATTTATAATTTCAAAAGTCATAGATAACAGATTTTGTTGAAACTTGGCAGATCTGTTCTTGAATGTATGATCTTTGTGTCATGTGAATTTGGAAATAAGTTGTACTTTATAAGTGACACATTCAAATAATCTTTTTTGATAACTGTTGTAAATTTCAAATTTTCCTCCAGTGGTGATTGACAGTTGATCTGAGTTAATGACCCGACTCTCCAGTCAACTACGGTCCGGCTTCGATGGAGATAAGCCACTCTTTTGACATATGGCGGGGAATTGAAAACTATATTTTCCATTCTTTTGACACATGGCGGGGAATTGAAGACTATATTAAATGTTACATACATAGTGTTTAGTTATATATGAATGTTTTATTGACAATTGTCATAAGATTGAATTCATGATATCAAGTATAAATTTAAATAAAAAATACTTTGTCATTATTCTCATCAATGGATATCGTGTTGATTTGAAAAAAAAAACATTGGTGAAACACCCTTTTTCATAATGTCCCTTCTGTGACATAACTAGGACCAACATTAGCATAATTGACCTATAGATAACTTTTAGGCAGTTTTATTGTTGTTGTAAAGAAAGAAAGGAAAAATAACATACTGACCATTTAACTATTTTGTGGGAATTACAGAGTGTGAATTTGAACATACTTCAATTTAAAGTTTTATGGCATTTTAGTTAATTATTATTAAAGAAGAAGCAATTAAATAATAATACATTGTTTAAGAAATTAGGTTTAACAATGTATTTTATTCAAACTGATTCAAACTTCTTAAATTAAAGTGCAATCAGTATGTGATAATGTATTCATAACAAGAATGTTCATTATTACATACACTGACTATTCACCTTATCTGATGTAAATCAGTAGTTCACACAGCTATCAATCCAAACCAGATGTTTATGTTTACAAATATAAGGATACGAGCAAGCAGGCCAGTAGTTTAGCCACACCTTCTTTTCTATATATGCTTAACTGCTTAACGGTTGTTTTTTCGGTATAAGGAACCCCGGCCTTTAAAAAAGGTCGTTTATAAACGTTTATATTCGTGGTTGCTTTTAGAGAAACGAATTCGGGAACAATCTGACCAAACGCTTATAACCAAAATTCCGAATGTTTGATATTATCTCTTTACACATTCGGCATTATGTCTTTCACTTTCAGTAGAGAATGTTTGATATATGTCTTTACACTTTCAGTACAGAATGTTTGATATTATGTCTTTACACTTTCAGCAGAGAATGTTTGATACTATGTCTTTACACATTCAGTAGAGAATGATCAAAGGTATCGTACGCTTTTAGAACGGAACATGACAAAGTAGCCAATCACATTTTACCTTCTTACTGCGGAATCTGTGTCACAGAAGCACACAAAAGACATGTTTCATATAAAGAAGTTGTTGATAAAATAGCTTTATTTAAAAAGTTGCATTATACTAAATATTACTTAACACTAATAAACAACATTTTATCTTAAAAAATAATCAGTATTAAAAGTGACGCCTCTCTAATTGTGTTCTCATAAAATTGCAGTCACTCGCCAAGCAGACGGATCTATCAGAACGGCAAATAGAAATATGGTTCCGGAATAGGAAAAAGCAGGACAAACCCACTCCTATACAGAAATTTAGAGAATGCAGGTAAGTGAATGTGTTCTGTAATTAGCTAGATATTATTAAAATAATGCCCGGTAAGCTCAGTCGGTAGCGCCCCTGAGTATCAATCCAGTGGTCTTGAGTTCGAATCCCCGCCCGGTTACAGTCTCCTTGATAACTGGTATACGGCAATGTGTCTTATCGTCATTCGATCTCACTGCTGATTTAAGTGGGGAAGTATAAGTGATGTGCTCGAGTACTGGTTAACCTTCCATGATCCCAGGAAATAGTGGTTAGATTTACTAATCTGTTAGCCCTCGGTTTCTTAAAAATGACATTCAGTTAATCAATTCAAATATTTGGCGTCACAAGCTTACTGACAAAAACAGACACAATTATTTATATATAACACGCACGCGCGGGCGTGCATATACATACACATGCACGTGTTTGTGCCCCTCCAGTGTTTATAGTACATGAGTTTTGTCACGTGAGAGACCATTGGTTCAAGCAAGGAGCGGATTTAGTAATGAAACATTTTTAGCACGATTGCGAAGTAAGCTCAGATTTTATATTGACTGCTCTCGAGTCCGCTATCTGGATTAACCAGCACTGATATTGCATTGGAGAGGCTAACGGATGGTAAACACCGGCAAACACCGTATCCACTGGACTGCCACACCGCTTCAGTGATCTTTATTAACATGAAATTCTCTGGTCCGTCGTCCTCCTGAGCGTGGTCTTAGACATTTAGCCTTTGTTATGATATTCCGGCGGAAACTGTTAATTTTAACTAGATGCATCTCGTTTAAAACCTGTTTTGGATAACTTCCATTGTTATTGTCACGGTGGAAGAAATAATAATGGAATTTAGTAAAACCATGGCCCTTTCGCAGTTACTAATTACGTTTTTTAGACAGGACTTTAACTCGAACCCGCGACCTGAGTGTTTGTTGATAGAGTCAGAACTGGATCACCGGTCATCAAAAAGCATGTTGAATCAAGTCTGAGTACAGCAATACAGCAACTTGTTATAACTGAAAGTGTTGACATCGTCAACGAAGGCAATATTGTAGCATATTTTTTTTATTTTCAGTTGGCACCTGATTTTCTACACGACCTTCTTCGTTTATGGTATTGTAATTTTGTGGGAGGTAAATAATTTATATTATTAATTTTTTATCCATTTATGTCATTCATATACCTGTATAAATCAGTTTATCATTCAAGATGAACATTTGTCAAACCTTAAATAAGAAAACATAACTGTTTGCAATCAAAGTATTTTGATAGGACATATCATTTCCAAACATTTTATGTGAAGTAATCGTGTATATTGATTTTTAATGTTACTGAAAATACAGATAAAAGTTTTCTTGTTCTACCCATCTACCCATATATCAATGGAACTTCATGTTTGTATTCATTATCATAAAGAAGTTTAAGGGGATTAGTGAGATAATACCTTTTTGATTTTGGGCAGAATTCTGGTTGATTTTGTACTTAAAACAATGTAAGTTATAAACTTACTACTACCCATACACCAATGAAAATATCATTAACTTTAGTTTAAACATATTTTATTGCCATAAACACATATTACAATTTACAATATATATATCATGCATAAAAGTTGAATATAATTTAAGGCAAAATGGTCTGGCCAATAGTTCTCTAAATATTAGATACGGCCAATAACTGAATTTGAAGGGGCACGAGGGATAGTTCGGTTTTAATGTTGGGCAGTATTATGGCGCCTTTTATACTTGGTTCTAGTTTGACTTTAGATAGGCATTTTAGACCCTTTAACACAATTTGCTTGAATTTCATTAACTCCAGGTTATACATAATGGAATACCGCAAGTGTCTCCTCCAGTATTTAATGGGTTGAGCGCTTTGCAGCTTCTGTTTTATCAACTTTTCTTTCAATATACATATTTTTTTACATCGTTAATGCATTAAAATCATTTCTTCAACGTTTGTTTTAAAAAGATAAGTTAACTGAAAAGCTATTTTGTTTACAAATTACTTTTTTAAGATTTTTTATTCCGTCTATTCTTAGATAAAGGGTGAATGCATGCTGTTTTATGGCACGCCGTAACAATCTGGAACAATCATTTTGTGCTAAAAACAAGATAAATCATGTTTCCACAACCACACCTACAGTTCAGTTTACACAGCATTTTCTTCAACCCAACTACAATACTTGGCATGATATGTGATTTGAATCTGGTCCTCAAGATTGCAGAACTTTAAGTCAACTCTATACACAAGTTTGTCATTGGAATATGGTCTCTTAGGTTGCAAATCTTTTAACCAACCTGACTCCACAAGTGTGGTATGATTTGTCATTTGAATATAGTCCCTAAGGCTGCAAGTGTACACGTATGGTATGATTTGTCAATTGAATATGGTCCTTTCTAAAGATTGCAGAACTTTAAACTAACCTTACTACACAGTTTTGGCATGAATTATGTTTTGAGTATGATCTCTAAGGAAATAGAAGTTTATGTCAACCTAACTGAACAGGTATGGCACGATTTGTCATTTGAATATGGTCCTAAAGGTTGCAGAACTTTAAGCCAACCTAACTGCACAGGTATGGTATGGTTTGTCATTTGAATATGGTCCTAAAGGTTGCAGAACTTTAAGCATAAGCATGAATTGGATTATCATTTGAACATATTCCTTAAGGTTGCAGTAAGGTTGCAGATTTTTAATCCACCTTACTTCACAATTTGTGCATGATTTTGTGATTTATATATGTCCCCCTAGTTACAGGGCTAGAATTTAACTATTTTTTGTACAAGATATTTCATCTTGCAAAATATCAACTTTACTCGCAATTTGGATCAACCATTTTTATAGAAATTTTATATACTTGAATTTTTTTTTTTTTTCGCTGACAATTTGCTGAGTCACGATAAATTGGATTGTATCAAAATATGTAGATAAAATATCGCCAAGTGATTAAAATCGGCAAACTAGTTTACCGAGTACGTGCACTGTGTAAAAAATGTCATCAATCGATGTGTACTATGTAAAACATCATCAACTGATGCATGTTTACAGCAGATTACAACTGAAAGTTGAAGAAATGAAAACCGCCGTCATTTCATTTTCATTTTTTGCAAAAGCTGACTTCTATTTGCACGGCATTTTAAAAAAGCCGATGTTAAGTCCTCGTGTATGTTATTTTTTTATTTAAACCAAAGAATTAGAGTTAGATTCATATTGTTCCTTGATTAGATATAATCAGTGAGAATCGACCCGGTAGTTAAGTGTATACTTTTGTATGAAGATCCAGTTCGATGTAATCTAATAGTGCATGTATTATTGGTTTGACTTGATTTTATGTATTTGGAATTGACGAATAGCATCTGTATGATAAACTACATGCATTAAATATTTGCCATGCATTCTGCAATTGTCTGAAAAAACCTTTGGCAGGAAATACTTTATTCATTCTAATGTATTTCATTTCAGAAACCATACTTCTGGAAAACATCTTTATGTTGGGATGGTTGGCCCTTCCAGGTAAGTGTATATCAGCTATTGTAAATGCGTTTTAGATGCGTAGTCATTATTTCCCTATATAATGTTAACCGCTCAATTTTAATGATGTGCGTTTTCGGCATACGGCCATAATCTAAGTAACTGGCATGAATAAATGAAATTATTTGATTAAAATAGTCCATTATGGAAACGTAACAGGTTAATAGAGTTTATTTTTATCATATTTTCGATGTGTTTTATATATACATAGATCATTACACGACAGGGACTACTTTTTATTCGTCGAATTTCAGTTTTGTTTTTATTTATTTTATACATGCAACAAATCAAATAATAAAAATATATTGTGGACATTGAATCATATCATTTTTAAAAGTGTTCCATAAAACATACCAAAATCGAAATAATATCGATTATTAGGATGGCATATGAATATTCATTAAAACCGTCTGTCATTACTTAATGTACTTTGATATGTACATTTCAGCACGTCGGGAATGATGTGTACTATTACTATATGATGGAACTTGGCTTCTACTGGAGTCTTGTGTTCTCGTTGTTTTCAGACCACAAACGAAAGGTGAGGGTGAATACAAAATAAACGTAACATATTTTTGTAAAAGTTGAGGGAACTATTTTATTTTGGCTTTAAAATTTCAATATTTTATATCATAATCGATGGGTTAATTCCTCCAAACTTCATTTCTGCTTGTATTAAATTGTTGTTACAAGTTCAAGGTCATCATGTAGTTTACATTTGCTATTTGATGTGCAAATGTACACATGGAATGCGTGGTCTTGTGGTATAACATCGGACCCAGGACCTGAGGGTCGTGGGTTTGATTCCCCCGCCACGGTTATGTGTGGTGTTTTCTTAAGTAACACACTACTCGCATCTCGCATATGCTTACTACTGGTTCAACCGAGGAAGAACTTGACCGTGATTTGCCTAAGTTGTAACAATTTGTTTCACAATCAAAATAAAATAAATAAGTTTAAACTTTGATGTACAATAATATAGTTAATCTGTTTGACACTGTTTCTGTATTGGACTTAGATGGGACAAGAAAATACGAGCCAATCCCTTCTCCCACCTACCGGAACATTAAAAAGGGTACTATATTGTACTTTGAATGTATTTGATCTCTTCTTAAATACTAGGATCTCCTCTGAGATAAAGGACCCACCGACATAGTTTTATGTAATATATTTATCGATACACAATTATTCAGGGGAATTAACTCGCACCATTAAGTATCGGTATATACCTTTAATAGTTACTTTTCTTTGTGTTTAGTGTGACGTGTTATCAGCTGTAGTCATTTAAATCACAATAGTCGTAACACATCGATCAGCACGAGCACATGTTGCCCACTCCCGGTACATCTATTGTTTCCTTATGAAACATCTGCGCTAATACTGTCCGACCTTGTGAAGTAATTACACATTGATTTCCGGCAGGCTTAACTTCCGCTTAAAGTCAACATATATTATCTGATCGCTTATAACGTTTTTCATTTATCGTGACGTGACTAGTGACTGGTGATCGTTATTTCTCTATTCACCGTTCATGTATGCGCATCTCTCTAACAGTTCAGTCCAACTGAACGAAAATGGTCAACATGTTTGAACAATTGAAGAAACTATATTTGTGACCCTGCTAAGCATGTCAGTGCCATTGTTGACCATCTTTATCGTCTTGAAGGCCCGGTCGAGGTTATAAAACCATGAATACCATTCTCAGCTGAGCTTATATATTCTAAAAAGCTTAATTCCACCAGTTTGTATCTTTAGTGTTTTAATTTGTTAACCTGACAATTTGTGTATTCAGGATCTCCTTGTCCGAGTATTGTCATCTAACTACAAGGTCCCGGGTACGAGCCGAGCTCGGTCCAATATTGTTATGTGCGAAAGTTTGCAAGTTATTTGCGGAAATACGGTGTTGGTTCTACTCGGGTTATGCTGAGGTCTTCCTTAACCAATACAACTGGATATACTATAATTATATAACGTGGCATGTGTTGAACAAATGGCGTCAAATAACACCCTTTAGGGCTTCAAACTCCTATATAACATAACCATAAAGAAATAAAACATACTAAAGCATAATTAATGTTCGTCTTTTACAGGACTTCAAAGAGATGATAATTCATCATATAGCGACTATAGTTCTAATGTACTTCTCCTGGATCATGAACTTTGTGCGTGTTGGAACGCTGGTACTTGCTGTCCATGACTCTGCTGACACTTGGCTATCAGTGAGTTATAAACTTTATTTTCTAGTCTTGATGTTAAGAACATATACGAGTCTTTATTTATAAAATGCGACGCTTGCTTTTAAAAACGACAAAACGTCTTGTCCTTTTTGTGCATAAGACACGTTTTAATCTAGAAGTAAGTTCTGATTGGCTGATACAAACAAACCTCCGCAACGATTATGTTTAAATAAATAAATTGATAAATAAATATATAAATAAATAAATTGATGACATGGTTCGTGTAATAAACAACAGCACGCATTAATATAACTGCTACATGACATAGTTTGTGTAATAAACAACAGCACGCGCTGATATAACTGCTACATGACATAGTTCGTGTAATAAACAACAGCACGCGCTGATATAACTGCTACATGACATAGTTTGTGTAATAAACAACAGCACGCACTGATATAACTGCTACATGACATAGTTCGTGTAATAAACAACAGCACGCGCTGATATAACTGCTACATGACATAGTTCGTGTAATAAACAACAGCACGCATTGATATAACTGCTACATGACATGGTTCATGTAATAAACAACAGCATGCGCTGATATAACTGCTACATGACATAGTTCGTGTAATAAACAACAGCACGCGCTGATATAACTGCTACATGACATAGTTCGTGTAATAAACAACAGCACGCGCTGATATAACTGCTACATGACATAGTTCGTGTAATAAACAACAGCACGCGCTGATATAACTGCTACATGACATGGTTCGTGTAATAAACAACAGCATGCATTAATATAACTGCTACATGACATAGTTCGTGTAATAAACAACAGCACGCATTGATATAACTGCTACATGACATGGTTCGTGTAATAAACAACAGTACGCATTGATATAACTGCTACATGACATAGTTCGTGTAATAAACAACAGCACACATTGATATAACTGCTACATGACATGGTTCATGTAATAAACAACAGCACGCATTAATATAACTGCTACATGACATAGTTTGTGTAATAAACAACAGCACGCGCTGATATAACTGCTACATGACATAGTTCGTGTAATAAACAACAGCACGCGCTGATATAACTGCTACATGACATAGTTCGTGTAATAAACAACAGCATGCGCTGATATAACTGCTACATGACATGGTTCGTGTAATAAACAACAGCACGCATTAATACAACTGCTACATGACATAGTTCGTGTAATAAACAACAGCACGCATTGATATAACTGCTACATGACATGGTTCATGTAATAAACAACAGCACGCATTGATATAACTGCTACATGACATAGTTTGTGTAATAAACAACAGCACACATTGATATAACTGCTACATGACATGGTTCATGTAATAAACAACAGCACGCATTAATATAACTGCTACATGACATAGTTTGTGTAATAAACAACAGCACGCATTAATATAACTGCTACATGACATAGTTCGTGTAATAAACAACAGCACGCGCTGATATAACTGCTACATGACATAGTTCGTGTAATAAACAACAGCACGCGCTGATATAACTGCTACATGACATGGTTCGTGTAATAAACAACAGCACGCATTGATATAACTGCTACATGACATAGTTTGTGTAATAAACAACAGCACGCATTGATATAACTGCTACATGACATAGTTCGTGTAATAAACAACAGCATGCGCTGATATAACTGCTACATGACATAGTTTGTGTAATAAACAACAGCACGCATTGATATAACTGCTACATGACATAGTTCGTGTAATAAACAACAGCACGCATTGATATAACTGCTACATGACATAGTTCGTGTAATAAACAACAGCATGCGCTGATATAACTGCTACATGACATAGTTCGTGTAATAAACAACAGCACGCATTGATATAACTGCTACATGACATAGTTCGTGTAATAAACAACAGCATGCATTGATATAACTGCTACATGACATAGTTCGTGTAATAAACAACAGCATGCGCTGATATAACTGCTACATGACATAGTTTGTGTAATAAACAACAGCACGCATTGATATAACTGCTACATGACATAGTTCGTGTAATAAACAACGATTCACTGAAACCATATCCTGCGTCAATATTGTTAATATTGTTTGCAAGTTGAATTCATTGCTAGCACAATATATTTAAGTTCAATACATATTTAAACTTGAAAATACAATCAAATCTAATAGTAATTATTCTTTAATAAATACTAGAACTCAATTATTTAGAAATTCTTTTATGTATTGTTTCTTGGAATGGTCTTTCGGAATACTTACGCAATTCTGAAACTCTATCATCATTCAAACACCAGCTTATGAAGCATCTGTTTAAACTCACCAAAATACCATGTTTTTATTTAACAGGTCTCGTTAATTATCTATTTTTCATGCACGTTTAAGAAATGGTTGTGGTAACCTAAATTATGATTTATTTGTTAACAAATTAAAACTATTTTCAACTTGTGAAAAATGTGGTCATGAAAAAGAGGACGCCGAACACTATTTCATGCAATGTCCTCCTTTTTAAATGATCGACTTCGTCTCTTTCATGCTACACGTCATCTTCATCCTTTAAGTGTTAAAACCTTATTACACGGGAGTGATGATATCTCAGACAATGAAAATATTAATATATTTAACAATGTCTAAACTTACATTAAAGACACTAAACGTTTTGATAAACAATAGATCCTATTAAATCTTAGTATTTACCTCATGGTAGGGCCCCTCATTTAAGATCAGCATAGGAAACTTATATTCAAGCAATACACCCTATTTCATGTTTTACCCCTTCTTCCTGTATGAATATGTTTTATTGCCATCTTGATTGCTTATTTGTAAATAATATGTTGTTGGGAAGGGCCGATTTTAATGTTCGATAACTTGTGGCCCAACCCTTTTGCTACCACATGTATATGAAAAAGCAATAAAATATGTTTAAAGTAAAGTAAATCTATACGTATTATTAAGAAACAACTGGTATGAATAAAATGCCATTCCAGGGACATAATTATGTTGAATGCGGCATATTTTATTTAAATACAATAGGTAGGCTATGTTTAATTTTCTAATAAAAAATGCAAAGCATATGCTATTTTTGCCTTTTGTCTGCTAGTCAACTGCATTATATGCAACATATATAATATTGATAAAAAAACAAGGTCTGAACTACGTATTATATTTCTATTATTATTTTTCAGTTGGCAAAAATGTCAATATACGCCAAAATAAAAACGGCTACTGACATTTTCTTCGGCATATTCCTGGTAATCTGGGTGATAAGCAGACTCGTTATTTACCCATTTGTGTAAGTAAACGTTACTTGTTGTCTTTATACTTGCGTCAAAATACTTTACCTAAATTCATAAAAGTTTTGGGTCTAAAAATAGATTAGTAGTACAAATTTTATTGCCATATAACTTTATTTCGTTTTAATATTTAGCGTAATTTTAGGCCATCAAATGCTAACAGAAGATTTACAGACACTTACACATGTGTATGCTACCGCACAAATAGGACAAATGGCGGAACTTACTTCTTTACGCTGTTTTTATGATGTGATGGGAGAAAGAGCAAGGTCATGTGTACACATTGACCAGGATTAAGCTCCACAGGCGCAGATTAACTTTTATACGCCTTTTAACGGATTGTAACCGAAATTTGAACACATATGCAGTATGGTAGATAACCTTTTAAGGGATTGTAACCGAAATTTGAACACATACACAGTATGATAGATAACCCTTTCAGTGACATAAGCTTTTTATTAGCACTTTAGTGGTCACTTTAACTTACATTTAGTAGGAATGGTAATTGTTGTCCACTCTCTCCTCTTCGGCCAGTTTTTCAAGGATTGCTTTCAGAATTGGTAACCGTCTACAGTAAGACATGATGTAACAGAGTGTACGTGACACCAGATTTTTCTTTTCAATTAGTATTGTTCCTTCGGCATCTCCAACACATTTTTAGGGATTTCCTTCAAACTAAGAAAAGAACCGCATCATGATATGGACATATACTGTTGACAATGGAAATAGTAAACAATGTAATGGACATGGATAGCCTTCTGGTTTCATATTGCTATCATATAACAAAAAAAACTTGCATGGAAATGTATACATGTGTTAATTGTTAGCTTAATACGTCTGTTTGTCAAGTATTGCCGAATTCACATTTGACCTGCAATGGGTCTACGGAGCCCGTATCCTGCCCATATCCCACTTTCCGTGCGGCATCTGTGCGGAGGCAGGAAGCGGCCGTGAGATTTTCGTACGGATTCACGGGCGCCTCGGCCTCTACGATTTTGTTTTGCGAGAAGTTATACAAATTTGAAAAAATCGTAAGCCCGTATTCCGTAGACAAGTCATAGGGGGTATTGGGCAATCCCCGCACGGGCACTACGCGGAGGCCGCTTGGGACTCGGACACTCAAAATCATCTCCGCGCAGCCTCTGCACGGAAGCCACACGGGCTCAGTACGATTTCCGTGCGGAGACTGCACTGTAACTGCACTGTAATTGCACGATTTCCGTACAATCTCCGCACAGCCTCTGTACGGCTTTGCCCCGGCCTGCCCCCGAGGGCCCGTACGAGAAATCGCACGATGCTCGTACACAATGTGAACACATATGCCGTCTCAAAAATCGTACGGAAAATCGTAGACCCGTTTATCGCACGGCTCCCGGGACAAATGTGATCAAGGCATTAGTAATGTTGTTTCTGGAAATCTTTAGGGAAACTCACAGCAGTCGTTACTATGTTAAATGTGAAGTAAATCATATGGAATTTTCACAAATTACACTATTTGAAAACCACACTTCATTTAACATTTTTCCACACAAAGGTCCTCCATGGCCGAGTGGTCAAAGGCACTGTCTCAGTTTGTGGGAGAAAGAAGCTCTATTCAGATTCATGCTGAGATGCTCTCCAACTGTAAAAATGCATGTCATTATCATATAAACTGAACTAAAAATGTCTCTAAATCCAATTTAGAAAAACAAAACATAAAATTGAATGGCCGATAGTAGTACTTTGTTTATTTTTTCCCAACGAAACTAACCTGTGTGAACTATACGGCTTATTGTTAAATCGATGTAGACAATAAACTATTGAATAAATTTCAATTAATACCTCATTCATATATGTTAATACCTTATTGCTTGTTTCGTTTTTCAGACTATTAAGATGCACTACGATAGAACCATTTACCATCGGCCTAATTGATACGTCATTCGGATCGCACTTGTTTTTTAATTTCTTCCTATATATTTTACAAGTGTTGCATTTGATATGGACGTATGCTATATTTAAAATAGCCTTTCAAAAGTTGAACAACGGAGAAGTAAGTGGTGTACTGTTGTCGTTGACAAAAGTTAACCTTGTTTGTGTGTTTATGTGTTTGTTACCTTGCATGCATTCTGTCCCTCCTCTTCTCTATACGGGCTGAATTAAAAAACAACACGACAACATAAAGAGTGTTATTAATACAACATTGTTCGGCATAGTGCTTGCTGGTTCGTTTATTGAATTAGTTATTTCCTGGTCTATGTATCTAATGTTATCAAAGGTTAACATTGATGTAGAGAGTAGGTATATTGTGTTACTACTTTGCATCTGTAACATCTTAAACAAATTCTTCTGACGGTAGTTCTCATTGAATAAAACAGTTGAGGGATAACTAAATTAAATCAAAACTTGACGATCCAAAAAGAGAAGTAACTATCAGTCTTTATATACTGTGAACAAGGTAAGGTGGGGTATTTCAATCAGGGCTCTTGTTTGCCCATTTTGGAGCCGTTATTCTGCCCCATTCCCAATGGCAAATAGTATATTTTTTCCCATCCAAAGTATCAAAATTCCACTTTTCAAAATGTAAAGAAACCAACAGAAAAATTTTGGAGAAAAGTTTGGGGATTGTTTAATATTATAATTTTAATGTCGTCTTCCACAAGAACATCACATGTTTTTTACATTTAATATACATGACACATATATTGTTACGTATATCGAAGGAACCTGCGCTATGTAATGTTACCAATTTCTTTAAAAATAACGCTGATTTTTCTCAAAGTCAGGGGCCACGACCCCATTCCCAAAGGAGCAGGCAAGAGCCCTTTTTCAATAAACGGATCAGTTACATGTGAACATCACCAAAATCGGTCAGACTTATTACACTCGTATATTGTTCATGTTAAGTGCGTGTTTTCTCAAGGGAATTGCTGCTAATTGAGAACTCTTGCTTATTGCCATAGCTATTACAATCAGATGACTTTGTATTCCTCACAAAATAAATATAAAGCAATAATGCAATACAAATCATCAATGTATTAATATATTTGAGAGTGAATGTGTAAGAGTTCCAGCAATCATATGTCCATATCTGGAATAAGGAAAAAGTGTTTAACCAATTAAGTTTGTTTTGTAAATGTAAATGTTTTGTTTCTAACAATTCTAAATTTGGTCAAATTAAAACAGAATGTTTGAGTTCGTAATGTAAATTTAAGTTTTCTTTCAAAAAATTCTCAATTTGATCAATTTAAAAACGGTTTAAATTTTCTTTCTAACAATTCTTATTCGATCAAATTAAAACAGAAAGATTAAGTTTGCTCTATGAATTTTTCTTCCTAACAATTCTGACTTCGTTCAAATGGAAACAGAAGGTTTGGTTGTAGCCGCTCTTTACGTACTAAATGTATGAAAGATGAGGTAGTGTCGTTTTTTGCAGTATTCATATTCTTTCAAAAACAGATCTCTGATTACAGTCCAACGGGGCTAGACTAACCATTCTCTGTATATATATGTACAAGCGGGTATATCTGAGAGGAATAGAAATTATAAAAATTTTCAAATGTGCCATTTAACTTATTTGTTATGAGATTTTGAGCCCAGCACAACGGCTGATTATGCCTTATAGTTTGTTATTTCTCATCTGGGAACAAGGAGACATCTTACTTGATCTTTTAGTATATAAATTATAAAAATAAAATGTCTATCCCCTACCTCCAAGTTATGCCCTCACTCCTATATAATGCATTATACCCGCCATACGTATATATACGCTGGTGCACTCACTTTTCCACTTGTTACCATCTTAATTAAAGGTCTCACTACGCAGTTGAATTTTCTTCTTTGTTCTGTCTAGGACTTCTTTCGTACAACAATCCACATGGAAGAGTTTTATAGTATATTTTCCATAGCAGGATTGTATCCACACATTAAAATGCATCATAACTAGTGGTTGACCTGGGGTCCGTTTCATTAACGTTCGTAAGCTTACGAACTTCTTAGTGTAAAATTTGAAGTTTGAAAAATGTCGGGAAATTAATTTAGTGGTTCACTTACATCATTTAACAAACTTTAGTTAGCTTTGTGAATAGAATTTCTTTTTAAATTTTGCAAAAATACTTTGCAAATGAAACGTTCCTAGATGCCATATTTTGTTTTTACGAAATTCTAAAGACTTACGTTAAACGTTAAGTTAAACGGGTCCCCAGCTTTTTAAAGATAGTGAAGTGACAACCATAATTTTGTTTTTGAAGAAATTGTTAAATGCTCATAAATACAACCAACTTCTAAAATCCTATAAAAGTCACTTTTTTAAAACCAGTCAGTGATATCTTATTGCAGAGTATGCTACGTCAACTCTTGCTCTACTCAACTGCAGCAAGACTTTTTAGCCCCTCTGAATTTTGAAAATGAATCGAATCAAATTACATAGAACTCATTTTTTTCTCATAAGAATTGTATTGCCGTCACTAAATGGGGCACAACTGTGTAGTGAGACGTAAACGATATTTGAGTTGTAAATGTTTGTCATATGAGTTGTCAGATATGGTTCAAGCCCTTCAGAGGTACGATAAGTAGTATTCACTATGTATATAGTCGATGCTAGGAACGTGGAAGGTGTTGCAAATGTACATTTGAAATTTGGTCATTTGTTTCATTTAGTAAGACCATTTCTAGATTTTTAGAAGTAATGCAGACCAAAATCTAACACAAGGGTGACTGGGTTTTTAATTTTAATATAATATTAAGAATTTTAATATTTTATCTTGCGAATGCATATTCTAAACTAATGGTGAAGTACGTTCATATTTACACATGTACTAATAAATGTCAATTGCAACGAAAACTCTATTAGACTTCTATGAGTCCGTTTTCTTGGTAGAACAAGTACTGCTGTATGTGAGAGAACGTCGGATCGAGCCACTAGTGGTTTAAACAGCGGCTTCTGGTGTGTGCTGCCTACTCTTTCAACTGCACTGAAGCCATGTATATAATTAGAAAATACATTTCTTGTATTAAAGTTCTTAGACTGCAATGAAGCTACAAAATTCACACATATCATGTTGAATACAGTTCCGATTGTGTTGTTGCATTTCGTTAAAGCGTTATACTATTAACATTAAGAGTCTGCAGCTTAACACGAAAAGTCCTCATTCATTTCTCATTCATTCATACGTATCCCTCAGAACTATCCATGGGCAGTGCATCATATAGGAAACATCTTTGAAAAGATAGCAGCGTTGATGGGCATGCCCGCTGCATTGATGCGATATTCCTCATTCATTCATAGATATCCTCAGGGCTATTCATGAATATTGCATCATATAGGAAACATCTTGGAATAGATACGAGCGTTGATGGGCATGTTTCGCTGATACATAACATCGCCTATGACTTCCATATATAAACATCAGTAATAATAGTGGATTCGCATTTTTTTATGATTAACGCATAGTGTCAAATAACGTTTCAGCAAAACCAGCTGTCTCGTTATGAATTATCTTTGTACTTGACAAAGATATAACCATAAACAATAGGAGTACATTTATTCATATTTAGTTCTATCTAAAACCTCCCATGTAATGACGTGATTTTGAGTGCAGAAAGTATAAAAATTCCCTGTGTGAGCCTCATGAATATAGAAGATTCCAGTGTTCTGCTTTGCTTTCTCTTGTTTTTTTTAAACATGCACTATTTTTAAATCGTTTTCGACTTCTTTCACGTTTTCAATTGCCGTGTTCATCTGTTCGAGTGCATTAATGGATTAATTTCCGTTTTTTTCAGTTCTCATGCGTTATGCTATAACTGTTGGGCTTTCGTGACGATCACACATTTCGGGCATGCTGACCTTTACTTCTTATTTCTTGTTTTTATAACGATGTGCTATTGTGATTGACAGGGTATTGCACTGCTCAACCTTTGAACTTATCACTTATTTCGACGGTATGTTCGGCGGCGGCCTCATCTGTAACGTGTTCCTCTACACTCTGCAAGTGTTACACTTGTTATGGTCGTATCAAATTGGACGAATACTTTATAATAGGGTGTATTGTGCAAGCGTAAGTTACGTCACACGTCGGTAAAGTTTTCATTTTTTTTAGTTTTAAACAGCTGATGCTTGCTACTGGCTATATTTTCTGTATTGTGTTCATATCACATGTGTCATCAAAAGTTGACACATTTTTTCTAAACATTTTATTAGCAATATAGCTTTACACATATATATAATTTTATATATATATATAACTTCCAGGTCCAATTATACAACCATTTCAGTTTGCATGTTTTAGACTAAGCATTTTGGAATTCATACCAATTACTTTTTGTTATTTAATTTTTTTTTCAGACAGTAAATATTTTTCGTTCTCTATCTGTAGTAAATGTTCTGTTGTTCATCACTTTTATCTTCGATCTAACAAACTTGATGACTCGTTACAATTTAAATTATAAGTGTCAGGTACATCATAAAAGTTAGAAAATATATATGTTAGTTTGTACGTAAGTAGATATATCCTTATCTGTAGATATAACTCCTTATCTGTAGATATAACTCCTTATCTGTCTTAGATGTTGGTCTATTTTCTTGTTCATGGAGCGACTTCTTTAACTGTGGAAGTAGGTCAACATCTGCTGGCGGTCATGGCATTCTATGTAAAATTGAAAATATTTTTTTTACTTTGACTAGGGTGCGTGGTTAGTGTGCAGTCTAAATGTCCACTTCATTTGTTTATTTAGTTTAATATAGTCTTGATACTTTTATGTTTAAATTATACCGAAATCCATTTTATAAGCTTTATCTACATATTTTTGTTTGCATAATATACTATTTATTAAGTTTAGTGTGTTTTTTTTCCTACGCTCGTGTCAGTTCTTCTTTTGTTAGAATAACTTAATTTGATTAGAATGTAATTGGAAAGTAGTACTCACAGATTCAATCAATTACTGTAGAAAATCCGCGAAGTCTAGTGTATTTTCATTTATCATAAGTGAAAGAGTCGTCAAACACCTCATTTATTAATGTCTTAGTTAAATAAAACTGGGATGGTTTCACGGATAAAACAAAAGTGTTTTATGCAATGACATAATTTTAAAGTGTTAAGTTAGGAAGATATAATATGTCGGCACATTATGCATATAGTTTTTATTTGATACATGTTAACGGAAGAAATTCGTTTGTATAGTGTTTAGTGTTGTCGCTTTCAACAGTTTTTCAGCTATAACGTGACGGTGTCGACACGAGATAGTTTTCTAAGCTGTCAAAGTGGAGTATCATGCCGCAGACACATGGTATGCTACCCCACCAAGTCACACTATACTGACACTGGTCCGACCAGACTTAGAATTATCCTCTAAATGATGGGGGCTTGAAGTACCATTTTTAATGTCTTAGATATGACTCGGCCGGGGATCGAACCCACTACTTTCTCCATGCATGGCGGACACAGTACCGCTAGACCACTGCAGCGGTAAATGACGATAAATAATGACGATAAATGAGGCGAATACGAACACGAAAACTTTTAATTCAACTTAAAATGGTTTGAAAAAAAGCATGGCGAATTATACCGCTAGTTACATACTTCCTTGTCCATATGTATACTACCACTTCTACATACTTCATTGTCCATCTGTATACTACCACTTCTATAAGAAAAAAAACATAGCAATATGATTAAGATAGTAAAGTAGTGTTTTATCTACTTGGATTTATATCTACTTAAGATTAATGAATATTAACATGCTCAGTATATTATGTTTTATTAGATCTAGGCCGTCATTAGTCTTTCGTTTCATTATGTTTTATTAGATCTAGGCCTTCATTAGTCTCTCGTTTCATTATGTTTTATTAGATCTAAGCCTTCATTAGTCTTTCGTTTCATTATGTTTTATTAGATTTAGGCCTTCATTAGTCTTTCGTTTCATTATGTTTTATTAGATCTAGGCCTTCATTAATCTTTCGTTTCATTATGTTTTATTAGATCTAGGCCTTCATTAGTCTTTCGTTTCATTATGTTTTTTTAGATCTAGGCCTTCATTAGTCTTTCGTTTCATTATGTTTTATTAGATCTAGGCCTTCATTAGTCTTTCGTTTCATTATGTTTTATTAGATCTAGGCCTACATTAGGTTTTCGTTTCATTATGTTTTATTAAATTTAGGCCTATATCAGTCTTTCGTTGTTATGTTTTATTAGATCTAGGCCTACATTAAGTTTTCGTTTTGTTGTTTTATAAGATCTCGGCCTACATAAGTCTTTCGTTTCATTATGTTTTATTAGATCAAGGTTACATAAGGTTTTCGTTTTGTAATGTTTTATTAGATCTAGTTCTACATAAGTCTTTCCTTTCATTATGTTTTATTAGATCTAGGTTTACATTAGGTTTTCGTTTTGTTATGTTTTATTAGATCTAGGCCTTCATTAGGTTTTCGTTTCATTATGTTTTATTAGATTTAGGCCAACATACGTATTTCATTTCATTATGTTTTATTAGATCTAGGCATACGTTAGTCTTTCGTTCCATTATGTTTTATTAGATCTAGGTTTCGTTTTGTTATGTTTTATTAGATCTAGGCCTTCATTAGGTTTTCGGTTTGTTTTGTTTTATTAGATTTAGGCCTACTTAAGTCTTACGTTTTACGTTTTATTAGATCTAGGCCTACATAAGTATTTCGTTTTATGTTTTATTGGATCTAGTATTTTGTTTTATCAGTCGTGATTGATTTTGTTATTTTGTAACCGTAGTGAAGTATATATATTTTGAGAAGTGTTAACACGAATATGCATTGCTATTTAGTAATACTGTTTAATAAAATTGTATCTTGGAACAAAAGAAGCAACACAAAACAGACACTTGGTTATATTTGGTCTGTACATAAGGAAGCCAAACAAAATGCGATAGTTGTGAATTTATGTTATCGTGAAAATGTAGTTTTAAAAATTTATAATGTCTAAAATAAGCAAGGCTCTTTCCATGTAGCAACTAATGGAGATTTGCATTCGACATTGGTAGATTATGCTCCAGTATATAAACATACCTTTTAGTCAGAATTTGGCCTTTCTAATGTCTCTATTAACAATGTTGATTTGAGGACAAACAATATGATAAACAAAAGGTGATTTCGATATTGTAAAGTTTCCTCATTTGGATGGATATCTGGCCGAGCTACATCACATGGTGTTAACATTTCATTGGCTAGAGTTGTGGATTTTAATTAACGTAATACATTGATAACTAAAAACCCTTATAACAAATGACTATCGTAATCACAAATAACGCAGGTGTTCTCAAATTTTACTGCCGCAATGTTTCTCGTATTGGCAAATACAAAATTGATGTGAAAAATAATTTCGACTTTATTGGTGATGTGATTGGCAAGTTGTGTAAGAGTCTGGATCATTGTCATTTTCAAACCTTATTTTTCAAACATATAAGGTTTATCACAAGAAGTTATCTTTCTAATCTGCAAATTTTGGTGGTTGACTCGTTTATGTACTGATTGATTGTATATCCAGTAATAATGGTATATAAACATAAAGCGTGTGCCTATGACCAATATAGATTAAATGCCAGTGTAAGGTTGACCAATATTTGGAAGGATTAATAGAGTTAATGACGGTCCGTGGACTGGTCACTGGAGAGACTAGTTGTGGTCAATAAAAGGGAATATATATCGTAACTATCTGTTAATGAACACTGTAAATGAAATTGGACAAATTTTGAATATATATATACGGGTGTACAAGATGTTCAAATCGCTTCGCATTATATGGCCATTGGTATTGATGAAATGGTATTACATAATCAATGTGAAAGGGAGCTAATATGATGATGTTTATTAATTAATAAAATTATATATCTAGCAATATTGAGCAAACTAATGATTGTGCTTTTGAAATGATAACTGTTGTTGTATAGTGTTTAGCGTCGCTTTCAACAATTTTTCAGTCATAACGCGACGGTGTCTACTTGAGATGTGATACTAAGCGCTGTCACACTGGAATATCATGCCGCAGACACATGGTATGATACCCCACCCAATCACATTATACTGACATCGGGCCGACCAGACGTAGAACCCTCCTCTTAATGCTGAGCGTCAAGCGAGAAAGCTTCTTGTACCATTTTTAAAGTCTTTGGTATGACCCGGCCGGGATTGAACCCACAACCTTCCGCATGCGCTCTACCGTTAGACCACGCCGCGGTCTTAAAATAATAACTGATATTTCATGATCAATATTGACGAATGATTGGTGGGTATTGATAACCAATATAGATGAATGGTAATTCATTTCTGCTTCTGAAACGATAATTAGTATTGAGAAAGAGAATGGATTTGTGGTGAATGATTCATCGTTTTAAATGATAACTGGTATTGATAACGTAACATGGGCGAATGGGTGACACCCAATGTGAACTGAATGGTACTGGTGACCATAATGAACAAATGATTGGTACTGACAACCAATAGTAACTGGCGTTGTTATCAAGTGTGGACGAATGCTTTGTACTGATAACTAAAAGGGGTGAATGATAACTGATACTTCTTCTAGACACAAAACGTGTATAGATGCTGAAAATTGGGTAATATCATGATAATATCCGGTGTCGTCTATTAATGAAAAAATGTGGTCTGGCATGTTATGCATTTTTACGTTTCTGTGAACATCAGTTTATTTCTGAAGTGTGCAATGTTTTAAACCAATTATACAAAATAAAATGCATGTAAATTTATCGTGTGATGTGTTGTTTGTCAAGTGAAACATTAAGACGCGCCTTGACAACAGCCGTTTGTTTGAGTGACGGAGCATAAATAATATTTTAGTGATGTCATATAGGACATCACAGTTACAGGAAGCAAATGTCATAGGAGTTCGTACTGGTATAGACGACTATTCGCCATTTTGTTATACTAGTAATCAATATACATGCAGTACGGGTGTTGCAATCACGTGACTGACCTGTTGGCGCGCGTTTGATTGTTTATAACATTATTGCAGTTTTAATGTCTAACTCTTCAGTTCCTGAGAGTACAGATTCTTTTTGTATGCTTTGGAGAGTCAGTTTAGTTTCTCAAAAATTTGAATTGGAATGGATTTGTTAAATTAAGTTGCGCAAAAAACTATATTGAAAAGGTTGTGTCAAATTTGATTGCTAAACAATTTGTATTAAAAAAATCTATTAAATCAGTTTTAGCCATCGTTTGTGTGCATGCTTATTTAAAACGGAGGCAATTAAATTTCAAACTGAATACACAGTAGTAGCAGCTTCCTAACAATAATATTGTTTTCCTGCTGACTTTGTCATGTTTCTTTGAATACATTTTGCCTTGCTGCAATATTGGTATATTGGTGTAGGTTCAAGCATGTAGCGTTTATAATTTTGCATGATGTGGGACTCCATTGTTATCTGTGTTAAAAAAAGAAACACTAAAATGTGATTAACTAAAATTGGATAGTTTGTTAAATACAAATTTATATTTTTTTTTGGCTTTTAAAATGCTCCTGCACATTTCTTTGATTTCATTTTCCATAGAATATATGAAAAGTAAAAATAACAGATAGGAGAGAACACTAATTCGACAGTTAGCCGTTTTCTTCTATTTCTTATATATTATATATAAGTCAAGTTTAAATAGCAACACTTACAAAGTAGCATCGTCATTTTTGTTTTTTTATGTTTGCATACTAACCACGACCCCTAGCATCGACAGTACTCGTGGTATACTAAGATTAATTAAAAGAGTATAAAAGAACATGTTCAATTCTTGTATTTAGCGGCAATGAGATATTTCTAGCTTCATACCTCATATTTTGCTATTCCCGTGATAACTAAGCCATGCTAGATATTTTAAAACTTTAGCTTTAGTTCTTTTTGCTTGCACTTAGATAAGAAAGCAGTAAGACCTCAATACGTACAATTTTGCAATTTTTGCAGTAGATATATGTTGTACTTTGTTTTAACCATAAAAATATCATAACAGTTTTATACCAGTACTTTAAATGTCCAGTTGTTGATTTTAATTTTACTTTATTAAATATTTGACATTCTTAACATAAACACTGTTACAATATATTCAATTATTATATTCAACAATTTATTTTAGCTTAATAAAATTTTTTTTATAAAAAAACATCCTAGAATGTACTAGTATAATTTATAAAACATCTCTGATTTTAAACATTTTACATATCCTAACCAAATTTTCATGCTAAGCACAACTCTCATGTCTACATAGTTTTTATTCAGATTCATATTGTTATGTTTAGGTTGAAGACACGCGGAGTGATTCTGAGGAAGATTCCGGTGAGGAATCCGACAATGAAGACGATGAAATGCAAAAGAAACCTATTGCAAACGGTGATGATGTAAGACAGACAGACCATATTAAAGGTGTTACAAAAAACGTTGCACAGAAGTCGAAGAGCGACATTTTCGTGAATGGAAACTCCAACGCAATTAACGGCAATATGAAGGTCAGTGATATGAATGGTAATGGAGTTCATATTGCTGGGGATGCAAATCATGCAACGAAGGAAACAGATAGTGAACAAATTGATTCTTCAGCAACACTTTCAAATGGCAGACCGGTTTCTCCGTCTAAGATTCCACGTGCTAGAAAACCTTAAACGACAACAGCGGTTGGTCGCGTTACTTCATGGAGTGCGACTATGTAAATATATACTCACTCGGTTGTACACAATCATATTTGTAAAAATCAACACGTCAACATTCTTGTATGTGTCTGAAAATGCTGACATTAAAAATGAATCAATATTGACTTATCCAATTCGTAATATGTTTAAACAAATTAATGCGATTATCCACGAAACCGAAAGCATCAAAATTAACACTATCATCAATGCACTTACAGTATTTAAAGTGCTGGTATGTAAAAATCAAAGGACTTGATAGCCTGACTTTAAATATTCATACGCCTTCCTAATTTGAATGATACTATTGCAGTGTTTATTTTATTGTAAGTAAATATTTTAACTAAACATACACTTGGTTAAGTTAATGTGGATAAAACTGCATTTTTTTTTAAATAAGGGGTAATACATTGAATGGTATGTTTTACAATGAATGTCGCATCGGTGTATAATAGGGTTTGACCTTTTTTATTGTAATTTCTGTTCAGTTCTAGAGGGTCATCCGTGGCTGAGTGGTCTAAGGCGACGTCTCAAGATAACTTTCTTCCAATTACAGATTGAACAGGAAGTGCTGGTACATCTAGTGAACTATTTGATACGAACAAGCATAAAAACATAATGAACATAACATTTGAATTGTACACGCCTGTTTTAATTCATTTTTTTTTCAAATACTATTTAATAATAGTTTTGAAAATGTGACAGACACGAACTTATGTAATAAATGATACAAGTATCTGACATCTAATTGCCTTCAGTTGTGTAGATATAGAGAATATATTAATATTTGTTAAATGACATTAACCCTTTACTTCATATAGACGCCTTTGGACACCTCTAATATAAAAGGCTTTGGACACCTCTATATGAATTATTGAGTGAATTATGTTTATATTAACTGACAGAGTTGAAAACAGTGCAGGAAGTGTTCAGATTGCTCGTTACGAGCAATCTGAACTCTTCCTGCACTGTTTTCAAAGGCCTTCTGTGATTGGTGCGGGAAAACGCTATGGAGTAAAGGGTTTAAAGAGTTCATGTTGTTCCGGATTACTTATTACCGTAATAGATAACAACGAGATTTCATACAATTCGTACGTATCAAAGTATGCGTGTCATTGATTACTTTGTATGTTTTAAAACGTGCAAACAAATTGCATGTATTGTGTGTGTTTATGGGTTTATTAACCAATCATAATGATAATACATGTACATAAAAATTCATGTATTGGATGACTTTGTCAAATATCATTTCATACATAAAAATTTTATAGCTTCTGCTATCGTATATACGTTCCATTATTGCATGTTCTTATTTATACGTATGTTAACTTCATAATGACGTTTTATTTTAAACCGAAAAAGATTGTTTAACTACAACCAAACTCCGTGTTGACATTTTAATTATATTTTTTTTGTAAAATATTTATTTTAACCTGTTTATAATTAACAGACATTCCTGTAACAAATTTACCTCAGTCATTGTGTGTATACTTGTCTAGATATTTGTTTTTAACGCGTTAAGTTTCTCTGTCACTGAATATTCAGATGAATCAAAACTTGCTTAACCCTCTGTATTAGTATTCTTTACTTTCGTTGTAGTAACGCATCAACATTCTGCATCTCTGAGATATATGCTTTTTAAAAGCTTGCCGTAGTTACATTCTTTTGTTTGGTCACTTTTAGTAAAGCCTTGAAAACACCTTAATTAATCGACATTCTTTTCTCTAAAATGCTCAAATAATATCGCAAAATACAGAGGATTTTATTAGACTTAAGCATAATTAGATTTAAGCATAATAAGACTTAAGCATACAAAAGAGTTCAATATCATTACATAGATAAATAGAAAATAAACGCATGCATATGATTCTGGTTCTCTAACATATACATGATATACTCTACTTTACCTTTTTGACTCGGGAACCAGACTCAAACAATAATTATAGTTGTCCTTAAAGTTTAACTGTACATGTTAATGAGAGCATCGTTTCGTGCTTAGAAGTCACATATTATTAAGAAAGTTTAGTGATCTTTGAAACCATGTAATATATATCAAGGAGGACTAGTTTGCATATCTAATATATCTAATAATTGGAGTCTGGTAAAAATATGCATGTCTTAAATATTTTGAAAAAATAAATTTAAAAAAATTGTGTAATTCGTCTTCTATATCATCTTTATGAAAGACCAGTTTGATATTTTAATACATATACTAGTAATTAGTTTAACGTCATGTATATTTCCAGTCATGATAAAGAAACATTATAACTGTATGTGCCTTAATAATTTGATAGGTCAATGTTAATTCAAATATGCTACACTACAGTAAATAGCAAAGTCAACCATTTGTACTAAAGCTTAATATGTAAGAGTTACAATTATTAGTATAAAAACGAGAGTAATAATAAAGTAATAATTTTCAGTTGATAATAACAAAAAAAAAAATAAAAATACGCTATAAGTGTAATAATTATGAGTTGTAATAACAAATGTGTAACAATGAAAGTAAAAATATAAGATACTTGTCGTAAAAACATATTAAATAAGTAACATGGATAAATAACATTTTGTTAGATATTGAAGAGAAGAAAATTACTGAAAATACACGTATTTTTACTGTGATTTACTTGCATTTTAAAACATTACATATTAATAAACACGTACGTGTAAAAGAATTCACCGTGTTTGTTGTTTTTGCTGAGAATCATATTGGCATTATTTGTATTTTGCTGACACAGTGTTCAATGATGACAATATGTCGCTTAACATAAAAGCAAAAAACTATATATCGACTGACATTTTAGCTAAAGCTGAAAAAATTACTATACACTATCATGCAAGGTTCATTGAAAATACACGGATTATCTGCCGGACTAATAGTTATGGGCTGATGTTATCTACCCTTGAATTGTCGAAATTCCATTTCTTTCCTTGTTTATCCAATAAAAGTGTTTTAATGAATATTCTGTAAATAACCCGACGACATCAGACGATTTGAAAATCAGGCAGTTCCGAGTGTATTAAATTATTTGATACATTTTTAATTTAGTTTGTATTGATATTTTAAACTTACAAAGGTGACCTTACATAAATATAATATCCGTAACTTACACCATCGATATGTCGAATAGAGCGATGCCAACCATCATGGGCCCGAATACACTGTCGACAAATCATCAATTACAACCAAAGTACCGTTTAGGACAACAGTTCAGAACTTCCTTTCAATTGTACGGGAGCCAAGCCCGGTTATGTTTGTCTGTAGTGCGACTGACTATCAATCCAGGGGTCGTGAGCTCGAAGCCCAGGTCGACCTCAGTCTTCGTTATGATCGACTGCGTCTCATTGTCATTCGTCTCTCACCATTGATTCAAACAGGAGGATTATCAGTTACTTACGGAGAAGGGAGTGCTCGAGTACCGATTGACCTTCTGGGAATCCAGGAAAGAGTGGTTAGGCTAGCTTTATTAACTACTGGCCCTCGATAACGTAAAACGATGCTAAATATTCAAACAAACATACAAACTAAACAATGTACGTGAATTAATATATAATTCGGCATCAGTGAATGATCAATATATTTGACCTGTAAATGACCTGACACAAGAGCGACTATTGGTCCACCCTCTGACCACGTGGCTTTGTCGAAGTGAATACAATGTAATACAAAGTAGTGTTAACTACGAGACCGTTAGTTTGTCTTGGGAAAATATCGACGTAGCAACCAATATAGATCGCCGATTGGATTATTAACCTGTATGATTGACAGCTCGCGTCGTGTTAATTATGACATAATATTTTGTTGTTTTGCTAATATGAGAATTTTGCCTTTTAAAATTACTTCTTTATCTAAGATGACGTTGACGTAAACACTTTAACGTAATCAGTGTTTTCTTAATAACAATTCTATTGATCTTATATGCGTTATCCATTCTTTAGAACACACACGTGATTAGGTTTTGAGCAATATCATTTTTGTCAGGTGAATATTACTTTCTACGGATGGACACGTGATCCCTTTTCAGCCAATTGTAACAGAAGAAATTACTTTGTCATATACACTCAAACCTGTCTTTAGCAGCCAGCCAAGGAAAGGAGCAATAGTGGCCCTTTATTACAGGTTGTTGCTTAAAACAAGTTAATTTGCTGTGAACGCAAATAGATGGGAAATAGCAAATAGGGATGCTTAAGACAAGTGGCTGTTTAATAGAGGTGACCGCTTACACCAGTTTGACTGTAGAATAAACTTACTGCAGCAGACAACCTAAATAGTTTGTAACAGGAGATTATGAGACATTATTATTTCTCTCCTGTGTATAGTGTAATAAATATTTTTAAATATGTACAATGCAGCAGCCTGACATAAAAGGTTATTTTATATTGTTCTTTTGGTCATTTACAACAACGGTTTGATAAAGCCTTATCGATATAATTAATTTGTTTTAGAACTGAAAATGTTTTGTCATGTCAATGCATTCATTTATGTCTAATAAACATAGGATTATCACATCAATGTAAGTTTATCAGTTACATGGCATGTATATACAATTATTGCTGGAATACTCCGATATCATCTAAGAATAGAAGTCCAAGCAAAGCTATTGTCATGACCCCGGCGTCGTCGTCGTCGTCGTCGTCGTCGTCGTCGTCTGTAGACACCCAGGTTAAACTTTTGCGTACACGTTTAACATATCTTTGCAACCACTCATTGGATGTCAATGAAACTTTGCATGTGTGTTAACCATCATCAATGGAACACACAGAGGTAAGAACCATAACTCTGGATTGCATTTTGGCACAGTTATGACCCTTTTTGGACTTAGACACCCAGGTTAAACTTTGCATTTAGTTGCGTACAAGTTTCACATATCTATGCAACCACTCATCGGATGTGAATGAAACTTCACATGTGTGTTCACCATCACCAATGGAACACACAGAGACAAGAACCATAACTCTGGATTGCAGTTTGGCACAGTCATGGCCCTTTTTGGACTTAGACACCCAGGTTAAACTTTGCGTTTAGTTGCGTACAAGTTTCACATATCTATGCAACCACTCATTGGATGTGAATGAAACTTCACATGTGTGTTCACCATCATCACTGGAACACACAGAGACAAGAACCATAACTCTGGATTGCATTTTGGCACAGTTAATGCCCTTTTTCGACTTAATTATTCAGGTTAAAGTTTTTTATCACGTAAGATATCTATGCAACCACTCATTGGATATGAATGAAACTTTGCATGTGTGTTCACCATCATCAGTGAAACACAGAGACAAAACCATAATTCTGGGTTGCTTTTTGGCACAGTTATGGCCCTTTTTTTACTTAATTTTTCAGGTTAAATTTTTTATCACGTAACATTTCTATGCAACCACTCATTGGATATGAATGAAACTTCGCATGTGTATTCACCATCGTCAGTAAAACACATAGAGGCAAGAATCATAACTCTGGGTTGAATTTTTGCCACACTTATGGCCCTTTTTGGACTTAGACACCAAGAGGCGAGCTTTGTTGTCTTCTGACAGCTCTTGTTTATTAAATAAATTAGACTTGATTATATAATACAGTTAATCCTCGTTACACAAATAAATAGAAAAAAAAATACATGCATATGATTCATGCTAACAAATCAATAGTCCGGTTCCCTTATATTTGCATTGTATATTCTACTATACCATGTAGACGCGGGTACAATACATATAATTATTGCTAAGGTAAATGAGAGAAATGTCCAAACCAAAGAATAGTTTGGTTCCCTTACAGATGTTTTGTATATTCTCCTTTACGTTTTTGATTTGGAAAAGTTGGGCCCGATTAGCTCAGTCGGTAGCGCGTCTGATCCAGGAGTCGTGAGTTCGAATCCCCACCCGGCAACATTCTCTGTGATGATTGATATACGACAGTGTGTCTCATTATCATTCGTCTCTCACCGCTGATTCAAGTGAGAAAGTTATCGGTTACTTTTGGAGGTCCGGTGTGCTGGGGTACTGGTAAACCTTTCAGGATCACAAGAAACAGTGGTTAGGTTAACTGATCGTCTGTTAGCCATCGACTGCATAAACTGACGCTTAAAATCAAATCAATCATGCATTGGGAAGTAGACTAACATTATAATGTCATTGTAAATATCAAGCTGAAATGCACACGAAAGCATTGTTTAATACTTAAAACTCAGATATTAAGAATATTTAGAATTCTTTTGAAGCCGTGTGATCTAGCAGGGTATCTAATATATTACACATTTGTCATATTTAACAATTTCATATATTTAAACATGGCTAATTTCTGATAAATCATGTAGATAAGTATCCGTGGCATGAGTCATTTTTACAAATTAGAACAGCGTTATTCATTTTCTACATCATCCTTACCGGATAATGTAATATAGCAACATCTTGACTGAATCATAAACAATTATTCTTTTTGTAAACGTATTTGACCTACTTATTTTGAACTCTCGATACATATACAAGCAGTTTAGGTATAGTGCCACCATGGTAAGAAGGAAGTGCTTCGCATAATGGAGGTTATAAATGATCCTTGTTTCTTCTTCTTTAAAAATGCATTTTCCTTATTTTAATGCTCATTTTTGTTTGAGTGGTATTATTGGTGTATTTTGAAACAAAAATTGATGCTGGGAAATTGGGGTATGAATACATGATTTTGGAAGTCTACTTTCACTTTGTCAACATTGTACACAGTGAGTAGAAAAAAATATCATCATATTTTGATAGTGCAGAGGTTGAGAAACAGTAAAATGTAAGTTTCACTTCTTTCATTGGATCTCTGTATGAATGACAAGCCTTCAAACTTTAGTTAGTTACTATAGAATAAAAAACAACTCAATGGTGGGGTTATACCTCTAACTTTATGATCTCTATATAACCATATAATAACAAGCATGAAACCCATCATTTTTACTGTCATAGGCAGAGTTTACTGCCCTTGAATTGTAACACTTTCTTCTATGCGATTCAATGTCATTTTGTTTTATGTTTTAAATAGATCTTTATATTAACAGTACATCAGTAGGTTGTATATTAACATCACTATTTTATATTCTCTTAAGACCTCGGGCGCGTTTGAAAAACAGTTGGTTTCAACGGTTTTAAGCAGAGTTATGCGCCTTTGTTTTGAGAACTTGTGGTTTATCATACAAAGTCTTTAATTTTAAATAGACTAATCCATTACATCTGTTGTAAACTGAGTGCTGCGCATTAGTTTTGTGAAACTCGTTTCCTTGTTTATTATGAGTTTTCTAAAAATATTACATTATTATACTGTTATGGTAACGGTGTCATTTGAATGTTACGCCCACCAATATTCTTACTGTTGATCAATATCAAGTTTCTGTCAATTCATTTTTGATCGTATACGGATTTGAATTAAAAGGACCATCTCTGTTACTCATGATGTTTATTTACACGTGCTTTGTTAACTGAACTGCGATACATGCTGGATGTGTTTAACGTTGGCAGCCAGAGATACATTTGACTGTTTCTCATCAGCCACATTTCAGTTTACCTTTAGCATACTTTGGTGTTTATCACGGTTTTCTTTAACTGTATTTCGGTATATTTCTAGTATACTCAGGTGATTCTAAGAAAGAAACCATATGATAGGTTTGCCTTTGTTGTAATTTTGATTATGTTTGTATTCCCTGTGTATTATAAGAGTATTTGAAACGTCAAATATATTAGCAGGGATTTTGTTATGTAGGTTGTGAGTGGTAAAGTATATTCTTGTTTTTTTTGTTTTTTCTAGTGTAAATATTTGTTTAAATACTTTGATAAACTGTCTAAAAGATACACCTTCTGTTGCATATTTTTCTTGTGTTTTCGGAAAATATGTTCCATTGTGGTAGAACTATACAATCGGACAAAGAAAGTAGTGATATGATAATTGAGAGCATCATTTTATAAATAATTATATATGTATCAATGAACTGCTTTAATGTCGGCTTGACATCAATATAATTTATTTAAACAAGGACTTATGTAGACGGATTGGAAACTAGCATCTCTCTACTAAATGTTGATAAAACAGCGTGCGAAGAATTAATAATTGGGCAAATTTATTTTTTTCAAATTTAACAGATAACTGATTTTTTACATAAAATGTAAAGTGTGTATGACCTTAGTTGTTTTATAATGTTTTAAACATACAATATGATCATGAATTTAAAATATTGCAGTTTGAAGTAAAGTTTCAAGTACTTCACTTGATTTTTAGCTCTACTGGCCAAAGGCCAGAAGTGATTATGCGATGGCGCGTTGTCTGTCGTCTGTCGTCTGACTTCTGTCGTATGCGTATGTCGTCTGTTAGCAGCACTTTCCCTGAAACCACTAGGCCAATTAAACTGAAACTTCACATGGGTGTTTCTATTGCATAGGAGACTATACCGGAGATTTTTTTTTCGATCTGAAATTCAAGATGGCCGCCGTTACTACAAATAGTCCAAAACTTAAAAAATCTTCTTCTCATGAACAGCCAAACAGATTTTCAAAATGTTTATGTAAAAATGATGACCAACTATAGTTTTGTTAGATTTGTTCAAATGGTGTCCCTAGGATTAAATATGACCCCGCCCCGAGGGTTCAATTAGGGGACACATGTCATTATAATATTTTTTTATTTTTTTTTTTAAAAATGGAAATGATTTTGCCTATATCTTCACAGAAGCATTGTTTGGTGAAGGAGGTTCAGATTTGTAAAAATGCTGGGTTCCACTGTCTTAAGGGGTCAGGAGGGGTCCCAAAAGGGTAAAAAATTGGGAATTATTAACTTCGTTTTCTCAAGAACCGGTATGTCAGATTTGTTCATATTTTGCATAAATTATCCCTATGAGTAGGGATTTAATTGCAGATAAGAAATTAGGGGCTAAAATTTATAGGGGCCATGTAAGGGGACTTAGAATTTTACATAGGGATACTATGGGAAAACAGAAAATTCTCTTTTTCTTTCATCTGTTCTGAAACCACTAGGCCAGTTAAACTGAAACTTTACACTGGTGTTTCTTTTACATAGGAAACTATACCGGAGATTTTTTTTTTCGATCTGAAATTCAAGATGGCTGCCATTACTAAAAATAGTCCAAAACTTAAAAAATCTTATTCTCATGAACGGCCCAACAGATTTTCAAAATGTTTATGTAGTAATGATGACCAACTATAGTTTTGTTAGATTTGTTCAAATGGTGTCCCTACGGTTAAATATGACCCCGCCCCGAGGGTTCAATTAGGGGACACATGTCATAATATTTTTTTTTTTTTTTTAAACTGGAAATGATTTTGCCTATATCTTCACAGAAGCATTGTTTGACGAAATAGGTTAAGATTTGTAGAAATGACTGGGTTCCCATGTCTTAAGGGGTCAGGAGGGGTCCCAAAAGGGTACAAATTGGGAATTACTAAATTCGTTTTCTTAAGAACCGGTATGTCAGATTTGTTCATATTTTGCATAAATTATCCCTATGTGTAGGGTTTGATTGCAGATAAGAATTTAGGGGCTAAAATTTATAGGGGCCCTGTAAGGGGACTTACAATTTTACATAGGGAAACAATGGGAAAACAGAAAATTCTATTTTTCTTTCATCTGTTCTGAAACCACTAAGCCAGTTAAACTGAAACTTCACATGGGTGTTTCTACTGCATAGGAGACTATACCGAAGATTTTTTTTTCGATCTGAAATTCAAGATGGCCGCCATTACTAAAAATAGTCCAAAATTTAAAAAATCTTCTTCTCATGAACGGCCCAACAGATGTTCAAAATGTTTATGAGCAACTATAGTTCTGTTACATTTGTTCAAATGGTGTCTCTAGGGTTAAAAATGACCCTGCCCCGAGAGTTCAATTAGGGGACACATGTCAATATAATATTTTTATTATTTTTTTTAAATGGAAATGATTTTGCCTATATTTTCACTAATGCATTGTTAGGTGGAGGTTAAGATTTGTAAAAATGACTGGGTTCCTATGTCTTAAGGGGTCAGGAGGGGCCCCAAAAGGGTACAAATTGGGAATTAGTAAAATTGTTTTCTTAAGAACCGGTATGTCAGATTTGTACATATTTGATATAAATTATCCCTAAGTGTAGGGGTTTGATTGCAGATAAGAATTTAGGGGCTAAAATATATAGGGGCCCTGTAAGAGGGACTTAGAATTTTACATAGGTATACTATGGAAAACAGAAAATTCTCTCCCTTTTTTTCATTTATTCTGAAACCACTAGGCCAATTAAATTGAAACTTCACATGGATGTTTCTATTGCATAGGAGACTATACAAAGGATTTATTTTTTTCTATCTAAAATTTAAGATGGCCGATGTTTCTATTGCATAGTAGAATTCAAAAAGTGCTATGGCCACTATGAGTCAGTAGAGCGTCCTCAGGCCCTCTTGGGCCTCTTGTTTATTTCCAGTATACACATTTTGTAATCGCAAGTACTTCACTTGATTTTTTAGTTGCAGTATACACATTTTGTAATCAAAAGTACTTCCCTTGATTTTTTAGTTGCAGTATACACATTTTGTAATCAAAAAGTACTTCACAAATTTTAAACTCAATTTTGTGGGAGTGGTCTCGTTTTGTAGATAATGCCATGTGCAAAGAAAAAAATTTGATTTGTATTTCTGAAAAAAATAAAAATATTTGAAAACGCGATTTTGCGAGATTTTGTGCAAATACGCGAGCGTTCATAACATCTCAACCAGTATAATTCCTTGATTTAGATTGTCATTTCATAACAAGCAAACGTAAAAGCATCATCAAAGATAGGTATCAAGCATAAAAAACAATATTTCATGAAACTTATTTTAATAAATTCTTAATACTTTGGTATGGAAATATAATAGTGATCCTGAAGTCAAACATAAACATTTGTGCATGCGTCAACCGTTTGTTCTGCATTTACATTAAAGCATATATATCAAGAATTTTGCATAAGCTCTATCATTTAAAATAGCCAGTTCAAATTATTTTACCATTGAATACACCACTAGCTTAAATATATTTGATTTTGAAATGGAATAAGTAAAAGTAATTACCACCACCCCGCTCCCCGAATTTAATAAGAAAAAAAAGAGGAAATGGGTTCAAATTTAACAATTATCAAATTGAAAACTATTTAAATACAAATAAGTGGAATAAAGTGTAAACTAGTGTTAAAAACTTTTAAACAAAAATATGAATAGTAATAATTATTAAAAAGAAAGTTATAAGCTAATCCCATTATTTCTTTGCAGATTATTCACATCTTCTTGTAACCAGCCAACATCCTACTAAGAATGTGATACTCCATTCGTATGTTTCGATTCATTGTCAATGTCTGATGAAAAGTCAATATCGTCATCAGAATCACTTCGTACATCATTCACCTGGAAGGATATGATAACATAGACTTTATAATGCCATAATAATGTTTAAATACAATACTATTTATTATTTTAATTTCACACACAACAAAATAGAGGACAGTAAGCACCATCTGGATAAGCCTACAATGTCTGAACAAAGCACAATATTCGGTACTCTAGATAACGTGATGATTCTGACTTTTAATTTCTTGAACAATTGCGAATTGGAATCGAAACCCACGATCCATGATACAAGGGAGCAGGAGACGTCGTCTCAGACCCCTCGGAAATGGTGGAACCTACTACTATGTAGAACAATGGCGGTGGCTAAAACATCTGACGAAACTATCATTCGAAACACTTTCTCTTTTTTTGTTATAGATAACTTACTAATTTCAAGTTCTCGCTTTTCATGTTTAATTAATAAAAATGGCAGATTATGGAGTTACATTACTCCATATAAGGTGCAGAACGATAATTATTACTTAAAGAGCCCACGCCATTTTTTGCAAGTGTGAATAGAAATGAAAAGTCGAATTCGTAGAATGGCCAGAACATGTTCCCACTGAATTTGTAATACAATTTGATGTTACATAAGAATGAATTTATTACATCGTTTTTGTTCTATAAAATATTTTCAATTTTTTTATGAGTTAACCCCAATGAAAGTTTAATCATTTTTCATCGTGGTTCTAACAATTTTGTAAACAAATGGAATGTCAGCTGGAAATATCCAAGTGGCATTTCCCCTTTTGTGTGTGGATATTAGTTACAAACAGTGTGCCCTAGTTGGTGCATTGTCTTGAGACTATTTATTTATTATCTATGATACGGCATATTTAGATAAAATAAATCATATACATCATTATTATAAAACATAATATAGTACTTTGTCTTATAAAAGTAAACAAGTGAGCATATTTTAAGAGCATATACATATATAATAATTATTGATTGATATCAGAATACTAGTTAATGCAAAAAGAGCTGTACCAAAGGATAGTCTATTACTTCTAACTGACTTCCAATGGGATCCTAACATAGTTTGGGTAAGTACAATCGGTAGTGGCAGTTAGAGCATAACATGACTAAAAAGGAAATTTCATCATTATTATAGTCAACTGTATCACAGTAATTTACTTCAAAGCACAGAAAACAAATCACATATATCATTTACTTAGTAGTACATATACTATTATAGTATTTCGTTGCTTGATAAGTCTTGCAATAAAGACCTTTTAACAGCAGACGTATGCCTGTTTAAATTTGTAATGCAGTTAATATTAAATGTAGTGAAATGCGTTGATATGATACCAACATTACATTTATATCTTGGTAATACAAAATTGACTTAGTATAATAAGCAAATGAAGTTTGAACACGAGAGAAATCTTCACAAAAATAACTAGAACATGTTTACTTTAAAATCTTGTACATATGATTCAACTTTAATTTTTTTAACCATATTCTCCACATTGAGTTGACCATTTACTAGAAATATGGGTCTTAGGTTCCTAGGGTCACCGATGGCACAGGTGAGCTCTTAAGAAACATTGTGCCTTTTGTTATTTTTTTTTTATATTATCAAAATGTTAATTACACATGTTAACATGTTTATAAATAACACCGACTTCATCAAAATTACATTGTATATTGACTTTTTATTATTTCCGGGTTTATGCAATCAGATTGTTAACTATTATTGTCGCCGAGTTTATCCAATCAGATTGTTAACTATTATTGTCGCCGAGTTTATCCTATCAGATTGTTTATGCCTGGGTTTATCCAATTTGACTGTTTGCTGATTTGAATTACGACGAATGATAACCGTTGTTATTTAAAATATTTCTATTGCATTCGGTCTAAATAACTATTAAGATTAACTGCATTTCAAGTTACAATAGTTTTCTATAGAATATTTTATTGTGATAGATTTACTTTTTTACACTGGATTTTGCCAAAACAGTAGTATATAATTGCATTCGGTGATACGTTATATTTAATCATGTTGCAATACCTAATTAATTTTATGTAATATGGTTGATAGTTATAAAATTAACTTTTATTAATGTATTTGTTTTTTTATTTGTAATTGAGTTTACATATTTAATGTAACCTGTATATGTGTGTTTTAATCCATCCATCCATCCATTTCTCAATGAAAAACATTCGCAACTTAAAATGACAAGTTTGCATGACATCAGTGCAACGATATTGTTTTGCCAGTGCAACGTTACGTTTAGTTCTCATGAGTTTCATAGTCTCTCCCTAAACCTGATATCTCCCGGATCAGGTCTATCCACCACCAATGAAAATGCAGGAAATTCTATGCCTGTCCCTAAATATAGCATTGAATGATTACTAAACTGTGGCGTCACTCAAACTTTCAGTAGAAGCAACTAACCAATCAACGTGCTCTCCCAACATTGTTATTTAACGGACCCAATCGGGAGAGTCCGTTCTACAAACGTTACGTTCGCTGTTCAAATGATTACATTGTCTTTGCGTTTTAATGTATATAACCTATTTTTTTAAATATCAACATGGAAAAATAACGTAATAGTTGTATCTACTAGTAAAAATGTTTGAAGATTAAATGTACATATGTTTAACAGCAGAGTTTTTAGTTTTTCATCGGGTGATGAAAAACATAACTCTAATTTCATGTTATTGCAAAGCCCTTCAGCTGTACGAACATAAATAAGCCTTATGTTTTCATCATCTGATGAAAACTCAAACATGTGCCCTTAATGCTTATTTAAATTAATGGTGCACTATATTATACTTACCTCGCCTTGTCTCAATTTGTTTATGAGAATCTTGAAAATGCTGTATGACCACATGATATGTAACACAAATAAAACATACAGGAAAAAGTTCAGAAACTGGTGTGAAAAGAAGGTCTTTTCTATTATAACGTATGGCTCAACTGTGCTGCAGTATAAAATTCTGAAAAAAAGAAGAAATACTTATGTTGATTAAAACGAGATCTGCCTAATTTCAAATTTAAATAATTGTTGCGTTATTTTACTGGTTATGACCTACATAGGTGCGCAAATACAAACCAACACATTTCTTCAAATGTATGCACATTTCGAACTCCAGACAACAGACAAGTTTTACTCTACTTACATGCAGATTTCTGTTGTGCAATATCTTGCTATGATTTTGTCAAATCGCCTAACGAAACTTGACGTCATTTTTCATTTATCAATAGCAGTCACGTGAATTTATTGTTACTATAATTGGAAAGAGGTATCAAGGCACCAACACATTACTTCAGTTACTTTTATTTATCGATATGACAGATACAGGTTGTCACTTCTTTCACCTGTAACTTGATTGAATACAGAATTGAATACTAGACAGTAGGACGTATGAACTGGTGGGAATCTTATATTTCAACAAATTAGGATAGAGTTTGTTTTGTATTACTAGAACAGAGAGGTCAGATTATTACACAGAGTGTTATGGCCGATGAAGCAAAGAGTACAGACACATACACACAAACACATACACATACATTGATCATTGTGTTCGTAAATAAAAAAAAATACAATTTAAAACTATTTTAAGCTGACATTTTCAAAAATACTTACGTTAACATTTTTTAGATAGTTTATAAAAGGCAAAATACAAACTTACACAAATGGGTATATTATAAGCCTCGTCACGATCCAGATCACAAGAAATACTACAAAACAAGCGTCTGTTGCTTTTGTGAAATGTAGATATTTACACATTTTTGCCAACTGAAACATAAAATGGCATCGTTTTGAGTGTCTTGCTTAGGCTGTTGTAAGTTTTCAGAAATCAAATATTTTTCTTCGGCTTCACGTCGAAGACACAATTAAAGTAACTAATATTCCGAACATAGTTTCACCATGACAACCCTTCAAAGATATAAACAATGAAACAGGGAGCAACTTTGACAAACAAACCTTGATTTAATTTTGTAAGCTTCAGTAAACTCTAAAGACACTCAAAGAAAATCACCGAGGTGATCATAATGTTAGACTGGTTTCAGAAAAAGCTGCATTTCATTTCAATGACAATCGATTACAGAATATTAAGATAACCAGTCAAAATTAAGTTCATTTTTAAATATTTAAGTAAAATTAAAGAAGAAATGTTGATGAAACTTGAGTCAGAAATATGGTTTGGTTAGATATCGACGGATAATAGAATATGTAAATATTTTTTCTTTCTTGCTTAGTATATATCTGTTAAAATACAATTAGTCAAATTTCATCGGTGTTACGGAATTCCGAGACATGTTATGTTTTATGTACTCACTGCCAGCCATGGGTCCGATGCGTCGTGAACCAGCAGTACGAGCGTTCCTAACCTGACATAGTTCATCATCCAAGAGAAATACATTAGGACCAACGTGGCTATATGATGTATAATCATCTCTGTAAAGTCCTGTAACAAAATAATCTCAAAATACAAACAGGGACTTATAAAACGCACCACTTACATACAGGTAATTTTAGTGCAGAAAACGGTATCCAATATCAAAGAAAGTTTATAAACATTTAAGAGTGTCATCTCTATCTTTTACTGTTAAAATTTCATGATTGAGACTTAATTTTTTATGCATTTTTTTCCATTTTTCGATGTTTCCCCCAAAATTGAAAAGTCACAGGCGTCAATGACAAGTGTATGAACCATTCGCCTGGATATATGCACTCATTATTGGCGCCTGTGACTTTATTTCTTGTTTAAAAATGTCCAATTAAAAGCCCCGTTTAAGCAATATTTCAAAGAACAAATTTGCAAATTGTTGAATAGTCATTATTGTATAAGCTCTACAACGTAATATGACTTTTATTCCGTATGTTTACACATGTTTTGAAATAAAAAACATGTTCGCTTTCTGAAAAATGTATTTATTTAGACAGTTTTCAGTTTTAATTTATTTCAGTTTAGAAAAAGTGTTCAATCAACCCCCTCCCCTCAATAGTTAAAACTGTAAAGCAGGATGTGTGTGGGAGTGATACAATACTCGTAGTATGATTAACAAATCAGACAGGAGAAACATAGTAGTTGCTCATTATGTTAGACGATCCAATTCTAAGCTAGCAGTACTTGTGTTAATATGTTACAGTTTGGTTTTAGGCACTTCGCTGACATTAAGTTCAGCAAGAACGCTAAGCTGGGAACCAGAAGTATTAAGTATGTACTGATAAGTGAATGACATTTGAACATTATTAATACAAGATATGCGATCACTTGCCACACGGTAATGTCAGTTTTGTTTTTATGTAATACCATTTCAGGTAAGGACTTAGGCAATGCAATTGGCACGTTTTCTGTTTCAGGAATTCTCAAAAACAGTAAAAAATAGCTTCACGTTACAAATCAAACCGTATAAGTTAAATCACAAAAATAGAAACAAAATATTTTTTCTTCTGTATGTAACACTCTGCAGTAAGTCAAAACATCGCTGTTTGGCGTAAAACCACAAACAAGGTATGATGTTGTGCTAAAGCGCGGTGCTACATAGCACAGACAACACTACCACACACAGTAAAAAATATTTGTTAAGGGTGCTCTTATATTCAAACCAATATTTGACAATAATAAAAAAACTAAAATTCTCGCGCATTAAAGCTAAATTATAATGTGTTCATCGAAGAAATCGTTGGACATGCAGTCAGAGAACACAAATAACAACACGAGAATGTTACACTCATCCAGACTACATTTTGCTTACATAAATGATAAAGTTGCTTGTGGCATAGGTCATGCACAGATATTAAGTAAAGTAATACATTGAGCGTGGGTGTACTCGTTTGTAGCTACACAGGCATGTTTCATGTCACCCAATGCATTTATCAAATGTGTATATGATATGCAATCTTAAAAATTAAATCAATATCAATTAATTGTCTATTTTTGCTGGATTTCAAATAAATAGGCTCCAATACATGAGATATTAACACATTGCACATATACGCATACCTATGTTCATGAAAATGGACACACATTTAGAAATGTATATGCTTTAGCGATTTTTAACATAGATTTCCAACATATCATACAGAAAAATGACATACCTTTCGTTTATGGTCTGTGAAAAGTGTAAATATTAAACTCCAATAGAAGCCTAGTTCTATCATATAATACCAGTATACGTCGTCGGACACGTGCTGAAATTTAAATTATAACTATTTGGTTTGATTTGTATTCCACCAGTGATGTATACTTGCTTAACATTTTGCTTGATTGATTGCTTACTAATATCTCAGATAAAAACTATTCAAAATCTTAACTACCCCGCAGGATTGTGTTAGCCCACCATTGAATTTTGTTCTTTATTCTATATTAAATAATAAAAGTTTGAAGGCCTGCCATTCACAGAGAGACCCAATTTTATTGTTTGTCAACTTCTGCGTTACCAAAATATGATGAAGAATGTAGGGGTCATGTGTCATATAAGAGTTTTTTATCTGTCCAATGTGTATACTGTTGACTTCCGAAATCCTGTATTCATACCCACAATTTTCAAGCATAAATATATTTTCTAAATTCACAATTCGAACATGACAATGCTTTCAAAATGTTCAAACTACATCGGTTATGCCTTTCAAATAAATAATGAGCATTAAAATAAGGAAATGCATGTTTGAAGAAGAAGAAACGAGGATTTTTTATACCCCGCCATTATACGACTACCCCGTGGAAGCACTTCCTGTTTACACCGGTTGTTCTTTTCCTATATAATAAAACATGTGTTATAAATGACGGCGTTTAACCCATTGTAAAATTATTTCAAAATAATCCAAACAGACAACCAAACAATCAGACAAACAGCGCCTTTTATATCACAGTATGACCATCAAAATGTTCACAGCCGTTTTGTGACTACCCTTAGGAAACGCATATTTTTTTCTATTTTGTATCTAATTTCTACAAAAATATACTTTAATAATATTTAAGCTTGATAGGTGCGGAATTAAACGATCTACAAGAATCTTAATGTCTGAAAATCATATATAGCGTACAATACCTGCCGAGGATAGCCCATCCAGCAATTTACTGTTTTACTAAACCATGGTTTCTGAAATAGAATAATAAGAGTCAGACAGTTGATATTGAAAAGACACCATGGTAATTAAAAATGAAATTCTTTACCCATAAAGATGTTAATTGAAGACTGACCTACAGGATGAAAGTTAACTTACAAAAAATTAAGTTTAAGACACCTTCCCAAATTATACATATAAATTTTTTGTTGTTTACGTATTGAATGAATTATGTTTTACGGCATGTCGACATATAAATAGGTCATTTTGTGCGTGCAAATTTGTTGTTTGTACTTTATCTTTTTTTCATAATTTGTTTTCATTGTGTACTGTGATTTTAAACAGTGACTTAAAGATATACATAACTTATATTAAATAAAAAATTTTTTTTATTAAATTGAATAGAATTGAATATTGATTTTATATGAAATTGAATATAATTGACTTGATTTTCTATATTTAATTGAATATTAATTTTTATATTAAATTAAATATTGATTAAATAATTTGAATAGAGTTGACTTGATTTTCTATATTTAATTGAACATTAATTTCTATATTAAATTAAATATTGATTTTTTTATAGGTTCCTTATAAATCAAATAACTTACTGCATTTTTTTGGTTACTTTTTGTTGATAAAAAGCCTCCTTTAGCAGCTGATAATAATATGCATACGGAAACTTTAAATTAAATGTAATCGAATTGAAATAAATGTTCTTTCTTTTTTAGTCCTGCTTTGGAAAAAACAGACCATGTGGCCAACTCAGTTTTGACTACCACAACACCAATAAAGACTGTTGCAGTCAAACACAATATTCATGGTTTCAGCAACTCGTGGAAATAGACAAGACCGTGGTTGTATTCCGAAAAAGTGGAGAAAGAAGAAGGCGTTCTAACAGTAGTCATGTTTTGTAGTTTATGTCAGAAACATAACGTGAAATCAAGAAATGGGAGTGAAATTTTGACTAAGGCCGAGATCACTTAGACTTAACAAGGTTACCTTACATGAAACATCAGAGATCCACCAGAGAGCATTGAAGCTCGAGACATGTGAACAGCAAAGAATTGAGACAGCGTTTCCAGATTCTATATCAGAGAAAGAATTCAAAGCAGTAGAATATGCCATGAAATCTCTTCACTTTTTGATCATGCACAACATTCCTCACACTACAGTATTCAAAGACTTCATCCAGTTTGCTGTTGTCAAGGTGGAAATGCCAGCTATACCAGTCACAGAACTATTGATGAGTTTAACACAGTAATGGTCGAAGACATAGAGGAGACAATGATGACCTAGGTAAATGCCAGTCCAGCTTTTTCAATCATGACAGATGAAGCCACAGATGTTAGTAATAGAAAACACCTCGCTTACGTGGTTAGGTATGTGACCAGGAAGATGGTTCCATCAAGATAGACTTTGTAAAAGACGTTGAAATCGACAATGTAAGAGCTGAGACAATCTTCAATGAGACAATGAAGGTGATAGAGACCAACCTGACCCTAGACAGACTTGCTGCCTTTAGAAGTGATGGTTGCAGCATCATGATTGGTAAGAAAACTGATGTTTCAATCCGACTGAAGGAAGTAAAACCAGATCTATTGACGATTCACTGTCAGAACAACAGGTTAGCTCTAGCAGCAAAAGACAGTTTTGAAAACATTCCAGTATTCAAAGAAGCAGATGAAACATTAAACAGCCTTTTCAAGTACTACAAAGGTTAAGCTCTCAGAACAAAGTCATTTGAGAAGATGCAGAAACTTCTGGAAGACAGTAAAGTTAGAAAAATAAAAAAGGTTGCCCATACCAGATGGCTGTCCCACCTTGATGCAGTTACTTCATTAAGAGATTGCTACTCTGCCATCCTGATGGATCTAGAGAATGCCATTGAAACAGGATATGACAAAGTGAGAATTGGCTATGGTCCCTCTGCCAATGGACTTGTCAAGAAGTTGAAGTCGTACAAGATGATACATCTAACTCATTTTCTGTGTGATGCGCTGAAACATGTAACTAGCCTCGCCCTAACATTCGAAAGAAATGACATTGACTTGTCAATTGTACAGCCTAGACTTCAGAGTAGAATGAATGCCCTCCAAAAAGCTGAAAGATAGTCCAAGAAAGTAGAAAAGATCATGCAAGATCAGAATATAACTCCAGATCAGAAATCTCTAGCCTCCCTCAAGATATTAGAAGATGAATTCTTGGACAATTTAAAAGCCAACATAACTAGACGAATACAGAACACTGATATAATCAATTCTATGGGAGTACTGAAGATAGATGATGACTTCAATTCCTTCACAGGCAATGATGAAGTTGAGACATTGAGTAAACACTACTCCATGGACACTAACACTGTCCTAGAAAAATGGGACAACTTCAAAAACATGGTTTCTGAAATAGATGTATCGAAAACAAATGGACCATCAGCTCTACTGAGAGTCATTCATAGACTGAAGAAAACAGAAGGTGACTTCTGTCCACATATAGAGAAACGTTGTTCTGTCACAGCTGTCCTACCTGTCAGTACAGCAGAAGTAGAACGTGTGTTCTATGATGTAAACAGAACAGTAACAGAGTCGAGAAACAGACTTCAAGTTGAAAGCACCCACAAGTTGCTGATAGTGCACAGAAATTCAAAATACCTGAGACTTGATTGAAATATATATTTTAAGAACTGTGCAATGTTCTAAACATAGTAACATTTGAAAAAATGTTGACTTGATTGAAATATATGATTTATTTTCAAGATCATTGAATCATTTTGATTACTTGAGTATGTCATAAATTACATTAATTTACATATAATTTGCATCTTCTTCTTTAACCTGATTTTTATATTCTTATTTCTTTTATAATCACCCATAATGTGTAAGAGACTGTAAGGTAAATTGCAACTTTAAATTTTCTTTATGTAAATGTCATAATCATCCTTTAAGGGTACAAAAATATATACCAGTTGCTATTTCCTAGAAAAGTGTTTGTTGAGCAGTATTGATAACATATTTTTTAAGTAATTTGATATTACAAATTACTTAAAAAAATATATTATCAATAATGCATGATATACTTGTACTCTTGATTCTGAATAGCTATACATTTATAAAAAGTTAAAACACAATATTGCTCAACAAACACTTTTCAAGGAAATAGCACCTGGTACTTTTTATTTGTAAATATAATATTCATCTTGTTAGGGTACTTGAACTATCAAATACTATTGAATTAATTACTTTAAAATTGATTAATAATAAGGCTACTACAATAGTATCATGTATTATTAATAATGCTACTACAATATCATCAAGGAACTATAGTATATCCTTCTATAGTTCCTTGATAACATGTAGTATTAATACATGATATTGTAGTAGTCTTATTAAAATATTTAAGACGATTCATACATTTACCAGAACATAAATGTATCATACTTGTTATTAGTGCTGAAAATGGTACTCAACACAACACGCAATAAAGTAATGACTTTTTTTCTATTATTTTGTACGCGCCAAAAAATGCCCTTTTTCAATTGGTACCCTATCCTTTTTCAATTGGTACCCTGCCCTTTTTCAATCCTGGGGGAAACACTAGAATACGATACATACATACTAAACAAATACACTCTACAATGTGTTTTTAATATTTAGTTGGCTTTCAATATCAGATTATCTATCACACACTTAAAATAAAATGTCATTTATATTACTTACTTTATGGAGTATACTGCTTGCTTTTATTATAATTGAATTTGTTTTTCTATTTCATAGCCAGACTAAGACTTACCGCGCATCAACTAAAAATATATACAGTTAGATTTAACATAAACACAATACAAAGAAATGAACGTTATTGTCATGTTGCAACAAATGAGATTTTGAAGACGAGTTCCATTTTATAAACATATGTCCATTATGTCTATGCTAGACAGATTTAGGAAAGCAGTATTTTAAAAATATTACTATGTTAACTCTAGTTTGTTTTAAGTTTAAAAATTGATTAAGTCAAATAATAAACAGCTAATAATTGTTAGATCAGCTATTCTAAACAATATTATATAATATTTTTCATCTGATCCAGTCAGATATCCAGTCTATCAAATCAACTGAGGCTGAAAACGCAGAACTTGTCCAAGAAATGAAAGCTGCACACTCGGTTTATTTAGTGTGTTCATGGGGGTAATGAAACACATATATGCACAGGCAAGGGGCATTGGCTAGTTCCCTTCTGATAATAAGTTTCGTTTTGTCAAATATATGTTGAATCCATCCAAAATACCTACTTATGTAACCACAAACAAGAGTGACATATATAAGTTGAGTAAGGGCCTTTTCCAGAACGGCTGGCTTACTATTTCTGACATTGGGCTTATATTTGTCTCGTAATACCTCCTCTAGCTTTCTTTGTATGTTGCATAAAAATGTTCGCTTATAGATTTGCGGGTGCTTGAAGACAGTTGTGGGGTATATTGACCATTCCTTGAAGTAAAAAGCCTTTCCACAACATACATTTGTGCCTTTTGTATTATAGAAGTGTTAATTTGGATGGATTGAACATAGATTTGACGAAAAAACTATTGGGAAAAAACGGAGTGGGGTACTAACCGAAGGGCCAATACCTTTGCCTGTGTCTGTCTAAGGTTAGTTCTTAACACAAGACGTCCACCCTTACCTGAAGTCAATACGCCTACACCTTTCTGAATTACTTAAGGGGCTCTCAGTTGCCGAGTGATCTAATGTGACGTCTAAAGATCACTTACCTTTCATCGCTCGGTCCAAAAACTATATGTATGAAAGTGTGTCAGTTACTGGCAGAAGGGCAGTGGTTCACTCAGATTTATTCTGAGGTCTTCCTCCTATAACAAAACTGGGTATGCCATATATAACCTGCACCCCTAGCACAGAATCAAACAGTATTTCTATTTCTACTGAACAAGCGCCACAATTCAAAGAATAAGAGTCAATCACGGGGCGACTTACTATGCATTTCATGTTAATTTATAAAATTATTCTGCATTTTATAACTATCATTGCATTTGTGACTGTATTCCAAAGTATTAAAAAAATGCCCCTAAAAAGAAAATTGATGTATACGTGAAAAGTTAGTTGGCTTTAATAAGTAGACTTGATCAATTAGTTCAAACTTAAACAGAAATAGAAACAGGTGCAGTATGTTATAATATGCAGTGTATTAACCATTGGAATACATATTTCTAAAACCTTACAAAGATAATAAGATACCGGCACTTTTTGTTCAAAATGCATCCGTTGAAAACTTTAGGTGTCGTCATATAATGCAGGACTCATTTTTGTAAGCTCTTTGGGTTATATGAATAAAAGATTATCAAACTTATCAACGTTATTTTTTTGAAAAAAAGTAAAATACGTACATCCCAAACAATGTAGAGACCGTAGACAAAGGCAATGCCATAAAACACGAAATGCCAGCTGAAATTGAGAAGACGTATGCATTAAAACAATGTCAGACACAAAACCCTTACCAAGAAGACAGGCCAATACTAGGATGTGTGTGTGGTGGTGGTGGTGGTGTTGATGGTGTGTGTGGTGATGGATAAATGGATGTGTGTGTGTTTGGCGTGTGTGTGTGTGTGTGTAGGTGGAGTGGGTATTGGAAATACAAAAGTGACAAGTTAGCTGTTCCGTTCAGTATATAATTGCATGCATTTAATATGGATAGCATTCAGAAATAAGAAAATATATGTCCATCAAGAGACACATCCATACAGGGAACAACATTACAACAAGAGTTGTCAGAAGACAACAAAGCTCGCACCTGGGTATCTAAGTCCAAAAAGGCTATAACTGTGCCAAAATGCAATCCAGAGTTATTGGTCTTGTCTGTGGGTGTTCCATTGATGATGGTGAACACACATGTGAAGTTTAATTGACATCAAATTAGTGGTTGCATAGATTTCTTAAAAACTTAAACGCAAAAGTTTAACCTGTGTGTCTACAGACGACGACACCGACGACGACGACACCGGGGTCATGGCAATAGTCCTCCTTGGACCTCGTCCCGGGGAACTAAAAACACCAACAAATGTATTTGTGTTTGTGCACGTGCGCGTGTCTGCGTGCGTGCATGTATGCGCACATTGCGTCTTCCTTGGATATGTTAAATTGTACATTACCTGCACTCTGTAAACTTCTGTATAGGTGTCGGTACATCTTGCTGGCGTCTCTTTCTTAACCAAATTTCCACCTGCCTTGTGGTCATATCGGTCTGCTTGGAAAGGCTCTATATGTATGTTTAAAAATAATACAGATTTAGATTTATTAAATCATTTATATTTTGTAAATTTAAATATTTTATTTAGACCCATGGCCGCAGCAGGTCTAGTAGCAAAACGTCCGCCTCGCATGCGAAATGTTGTTGGTTCGATCCCCGGCCGGGTCATACAAAGACTTAAAAATGGTACTAAGAGGTTCCTTGCTTGGTGCTCAGCATTTAGAACATAGTTCTAGGTCTCGTTGGCCCAGTGTCAGTATAACGTCATTTGTCAGGGTATCATACCACAAACAGTTGAAAGTGATTCTAAACGCCATACATCGTCATCATCAACAACAACACCATCATCAACAACAACAGCAGCAACAACAACAACATATAGTTAGACTAAAAACGTATTATACGAAACAATTCGTAAAGGCATAATTACTACTCTGTCCCTTTGTTCCCAATTCAAAGACCAACCACACCCACACACCCCATCACACACGCCCCAACGCCATTCGTTTTGTATTGAATTAGATACACTGCCCCTTTTCAACTTTGCTACCGACCCCAAAACACTCCCTCCAACATTTTTATCGTATTAAAATGCACAGCCGTGTTTATTTAACTTTGGCACATGCACCCCTGTCCACACCCACATTTATAAACTAAAATGTAATAAATTAAATACTCTGCCCTATTTCAACTTAAGTATTGGCTAGCGAGCCGCAGCCTGACACAGACATATACATAGTGTATATTCTGCCCTAATAGTCCTACTTGCACACACACACACACACACACACACACACACACACACACATATATATATCTACTATTTTGCTTTTCGTGAAGATGGTTTCTATCCGTTTTTCTTATGGTACATTTAATAAACTGTTCTGTGACAAGGCTAGAATAGTCAAGCTAACTGTGTTCTTCGACAGCTCTTGTTTTGGATTGTATTCCTTAAGATCGCAATAAAGGAAATTAATGTACATGATGACTCAATCCATGTTCCATGTTAATCTACTATTTCGAGTCATTACTTGGTATTTAAGTTATAGATTTGTTTGGCAGCGCTCATGGTATGATCTTAATTAAAGCAAACACCGATGCGTCTGTTTAAAGTGACAATAAACATCATACAAAACAACAACAATAACAACAATATCACAACAATAACAACGACAACAACAACCTACTTACTAACCTGAATCGTCACGTGATCAAAGTGTTTGGTTTTGTTGTACGTCGCATCTAAAACAGGTACACGGTTCACAGTCGGTCTTTCCTTCTTTGGCACGCCGAGATATACCGCCAACGGCACCACCACCCACCTATAGACAAAAACCATGTGTGTTCAAATAAAGCATGTGATCTTGACCAAGAAATGTATCAGTTTTTTTCTTATCCCTGTAATAGGTCAGGAGTCTTCTTAGACTGTAAGGTTGACCTTATATTGGTCAATGAGTCGCCCCTTTCCAGTGCTTTTTACAGTTAAAAATGTCTTGACAGTTGTACAGTTAATATTATATACAATGCGGCGGTCCCTTGTAGTTGGCTTGACCAGCCGCTGACCTGATGGCAGTCTTGAAGCCTTCTAGCGTGGTCATGTCATGAAGCTTTGGATGGTCCGTGGGTAGAACGAAGTCTTGTATACTCTGTTTGGTGCGTTTGGCTGGTATAAGCGCATGTCTCCTCTCGTTCTCCTGTCGTTTGGTCTGATTATGGGTCCCGGGTCCAGGTCAACCAGCTGGTGCTGGATCTTGTAGAGCGTAATGAGGCGGTGTTCCCTTCTAAGATCCACCCTAAGCCCTGAAGCATACCGGTGACACAGCCTGGGGTCCTGTCGGTATAGTTGTTCATGGCATATTTTTAACTCGGCACATGTATCAGCTGGTTACAATTAAACAAACAAACACACACACTTTATTAGGCATAAAACAGAACTTGCGTGCTTATAGGCAACACAAATATTACAACAGTGACAAGTATGTCGTTGGTACAGTAGTTCGAGTGTTGGCATCTGATGCCAGAGGTTACGGGTTCGGTCATAGGCTTGACTCAATGGCCTCTTATAAATAACACCCAGAATCGGTTCTGCCCAGGAAACGGACCCGAAATATATTTTCAATGTATATGAACTGAATTCGAAAATCGAACTAAAGTAAAAACGTACACATAAATTAATAACGCACTTTCTCGCCACGCAGTAATCCGCGTTGGCTACATGACCTGCACCTCTATTATATAGTCATGGAATGTATGCTCAGAGTACAATACACGTGGATTCAGATCACACTTTCAATCATACCTATCGCTGCACGTGCCTTGATTTATTCGAATGCATTATTTATGCATCAGTTAAAAACTGGAAGATAAGCAACAACATTAACATACATTACACACGCAATATATAACACACAGTAACCACGCAATACTAATTATCATCGCACATTCCGCATTAAAGGGGATACATGTAAATGATTAAATATTTGATAATATATTATTAAATCACATATTCTCACATCACCTCCTCCCCCTCCCCACCGTAGATATCAATCTACGAATTCTCACTACGAGAGGCGTTTGACTTATAATTGGACAGTATATAACACCCGATTTTTCCATGCTTGCACGATAAAATCGAATAATCCCGAGTCTTCGTTGTGTAGTTATGTATTTTATCTTAATTTGTTCATTTATTCAATATGGTTAGGCTTAAAGGGATCATATTGGCAAGTAACACAAACACGCTGTTAATCCAGACTTTTCCTGTATGCAGTGTGCACAAAATAATGCTTATGTATTGACGTATAACCTTTATTTACTAGAAAGTTATCAAATTAACAGTAATAGAATATTTGCCAAAACTTTAATACGTCCCGCAATTAAGTATTGCGCAATGTTTACATTGAACTCCGTAAACTTTCCTAACAAAACCTCGAAAACGAAATTGGGAATGAGTCTTCACGATGTTATCCGATGATTGTTCGGAAACCCGAAAGCGGTTCGTTCAAAATGGCGAATGTAACGTGGCTTCAGAAACCCGATGTTTGTTATAAAGTGGTAATGCAATTAGGCACTTAAGACGCGTATTTCTCTAAGTTATAAGTGTATCTTCATGCTGGGCGCGTGTATTTAGGACAGGGAATTGGCGGTAATATGCCAAAATATTCCCTTTAACATTGACAATTTTGTAGTAGGTATTGTGCTCGGACTTTTGAAGTCTAAACACAGCTATATAAGCATCCAAAAAGTGGTGAAAGATATCGGATATAACATTTCCATGGTGACTATTGGTACTACTTGAGAGTTCAACGTTCTGCTGCCAGTGCCGGTGAAATGGCACCGGAATTTAAAATACGGACAAAAGTGCCCACCATGGGAGTTGTCTTTAGTCAGTCGCCTTTATAATCCACCAACCCAACGTGAAATGGCGGCAAAGTTGGAACTTTTAACCGTATTGTATCGAACAGATTGCGAGCGAAACTACAAAACAAATGTGGTGTTCACCAGCTAAATACCAGGCAAATCTTGAACTGCATGCAAAGGTCACGGAATGTTTATTTGAAAAACTATGAGACATCTAACGAGATGATGTTGTATTTAGGCGGAAGCTATAGTCGGAGAAATGTCTGCTACTTGCAAACGAGGCACGGCGATCGCCATATTAAGTAAAAATTTGTTAAACGTGATGCGTTCGCTGTTGGTTTAATGGCGTGGGCTGGTGTGTGCTATAACAGGATAGCAATGCTAAATGTTAAAATTACTCTAAATGTTAAGCTCAAAACACTAAGTGTTCAAACTAAACGGTAAATATTAAAACTTCCGCTAAATGTTTAAACTTAGCTCCCCAAAATATTAAAACGTTAAACGTTATATGTTGAAATATTTTATAAAACGGCAAAATGTTAAAACTATAGAAAAATAGCAATGGATTAAAAAGTGCCTTATCTTGTGAACATCACATATACTATGGTTAAATGGAGATGTTTAAATGATATCAATTCCGTCTTTTTTGAAACACTTTTTCTTTTAATCATTATGTAAGCAAGGTGCACATAAAAGCGTATAACGTAACGCATACTTTATGCAGATAGTCGATATATAGTATAAAAGGTGAGTAGAAACAGTGTTTGTCAATTCGGTGTTCATTGACATGTAAGTCAATTAAGTGATCACTGACAAATAAGTCAATTCGGTGATAACTGACGTGTAAGTCAATTCGGTGATCACTGACATGTAAGTCTTCAGTTTGGTGATCACTGATATGTAAGTCAATTCGGTGATCACTCACAATTAGTCAGTTCGGTGATCAAAGACGTGAAAGTCAATTCGGTGATCACTGACATGTAAACCTTCAATTCGGTGATCACTGACATGTAAGTCAATTCGGTGATTACTGACATGTAAATCAATTCGGTGTTCACTGACAAGTCAGTCAATTCGGTGATTACTGACAAGTTTCATTAACATGTAAGTCAATTCGGTGATTACTGACATGTAAGTCAATTCGATGTCCACTGACAAGTCAGTCAATTCGGTAATCACTGACAAGTAAGCCAATTCGGTGTTCATTGACAAGTCAGTCAATTCGGTGACCACTGCCATGTAAGTCCATTAGGTGTTCACTGACAAGTCAGTCAATCCGGTGATCACTGACAAGTTAGCCAATTCGGTGTTCATTGACAAGTCAGTCAATTCGGTGATCACTGACAAGTAAGCCAATTCGGTGTTCACTGACAAGTTCACTGATCACTGACATGTAAGTCAATTCCGTGATAACTGTCATGTACGTTAATTCGGTGTTCACTGACATGTTAGTCAATTCGGTGTTCACTGGGGTGTGTGTGTGTGTGTGTGTGTGTGTGTGTGTGTGTGTGTGTGTGTGTGTGTGTGTGTGTGGGGGGGGGGGGTGATCAGTTTTGTCATTACTTCTCTATGTATTTATTGAACTTGTTGAAGAACTGGCCATTCAAAAGAATTTCTTGTGTTATTTTGTCATATGGGGCGTTACTAGGCATACTCCTACACGACCGGGCGTATAACTCAGGGTTGAATGTGGCAATTTAAAACGGGTTAAAATGCGAAAAATGCAATAAAAATGAAGCCGAACGTAGTAGGGTATGTGGTAAGCGATTCGTGCAGGAAAAAGCCCGTGTGAATCCGGCTAATAATAGAATCACTGTCGATCTCTGCAGAGGGGTAGGAATCCTCCGAATGGGTGTCATGTTCATTTTATCATTTTTTGTCATGTTCACTATTGTGGTTAAATTATCAACCCCTGTGTGGTTCCATGGAGCAATGAGTGATGGCAACAAAAGGATCACTGTGGCTTATGCATGTCGTAAAAAGCGACAAATTGAGTAATACGATAGAATTTGCTGAAACTCTGCAGTTCTGCAGGTATCAAGGTTCTAGGTTCATTCTGCATATTCATTTGTTGATGTATTTTTTTAATCTGTATGTTAATTTGTTGTTTTTGTACATGCAGAGTAAACCTGGAATATTCCTTCCTGTTGGCGTCGAATAACCTATAATGTGTTGGTACGCCGTAAAACCCTATTCATTCATTCATTCGTGCAGGAAACAGAAAACCTTTATGATTGCGAGCAATTTGAATGATTTCACAGTCAATGTCAAAGTAACTAAAAGTACTAATTTGCTGTTCTATTAAAAACAATCTCGGAGAAGGACCCCCCCCCCCCACCCCACAAGTATGTACAAAGGGGACAACCCTCCTTCTCTGGGCGTATTCTCAAAAACCATCTAAGAACGCCCCTGTTTTACATTTATATCTAAAACATAAATATATATTTAATATATACCAAATGGTAATGATTGATTGATTGATTGATTGATTGATTGATTGATTGATTGATTGATTGAATATTTAGCGTCAGTCTATGCCATCGAGGGCTAATAGATTATCAGTTAACCTAACCTCTGTTTCCTGGAATCCTGAAAGGTTAACCAGTACTCGAGCACCCCCATCTTATCAAGTATTTGATAATTTCCCACTTGAAACAGCGAAAGGAGACGAATGATTATGAGACACAATGTTGTATTTCAATCATGGTAATGATATTTGATTGTACTAATTAAATATTAATTAACGATATAGTTTACGTGATATTATGAGTTGTTAATATGTTATAATGACGATGTATTTATGTATAAATCTGAAATAAAATATCGGTTTTGTTCTTAATATATGCATTCCATATTCTGTTAGCAGCAGTCAACTGGCGTAAGAAGGATCAATACTTTAACTGAGAAAAACAAATAAGAACTATGCATATAAAAGCAGGATCTTACCTGTTTACCAAAACCCGGACACCCAGTAGAAAAAATCCCATTATCAGTGCCCAGTGCAGATGCCATACCTGTGGCATATATTCCTTAGAGCCGGAGGCGTTTTCCAAATCCTTCCATGTCATCTTTGGCCCCAGCCTGTTTGTTGCTGGGAACCAATACTGCTCATCCCATAACCAGTCCAACATATCTATTTTAAGATTTTATAGTTTCAAATTTGTATAAGATTCTATAATCGTGGTTACATTTAAATATTTTAACAAGATCTCACTGCACCAGTGATGCCCATTCATTTACAATTCAAATCCGCCTGTTCGTTTTTTACACACTCCACAACTGACACTGTCATGTACTTTTCAAACTGTTATATATGCACTTCATACAGACTGTATTCTGTTTCAAACTTGTATCTATATAAGTCAAATCAATGACATTATTTTACAAACTCATTCATTTACTCTTCATTTCAATTATGTTTTTTTATTAACTCATATATATATCTATCTATATATATATATATATATAATTATGCTGACTTGATATCCGTCACAATCTTTTTCAAAAAATTATATTTATTTGAAATCAGTCAAATTCTTTCACTAATTTGTCAATGTACATATTACATCAGTCACATGTTCTTAAAAAAATCCTATATTTACACTTCAAATCACATTCTTATACAAATGTCTATATTTACACTTAAAACTAATCACATCATTTAACAAATTCCTATATTTACACTTCAACCCAATCACAGACTTTTACAATTTCCTATATTTACACTTCAACCCAATCACCTTCTTTTACAATTTCCTATATTTACACTTAAACCCAATCACATTCTTTTACAATTTCCTATGTTTACACTTCAACCCAATCACATTCTTTTACAATTTCCTATATTTACACTTCAACCCAGTCACATTCTTTAACACTTTCCTATGTTTACACTTCAATCCAGTCACATTCTTTAACACTTTCCTATGTTTACACTTCAATCCAATCAGTTTCTTTTTATCATCTGTCCATCATCACCAGTCACGTGTTCGTATTGATTTCAGTGATACAGCTGGTATATATTATCGTCTACATCTGTCACATGTATCCTTAATTAAAATATATATTAAAACAATAATTAAAACATGCAAACACTATATATACGTCCTTCACTAATATCCGGTAAACACTGACTACAGTACTCAAATGCATGCGTCATCACATATTTATCTATAATCATATTTATACATATATACACACACACACACACACGCACATATGTAAATAAATAGGTATATGTATAACTATATGACAAGAGTTTTACTTAGTAATGAAGTCGTCGTTGCGGTTGGTTTGTATTTATATATATATGAGCTATACCATACCTGTTCCTGGTTGTGACACGGATGCACACGTGTGACACAGAGATGGTGGCAAGCTGTTTCATTGAACGCTTTATTCAAGGTTGCAGTACCAATGTAATACTTGATGCGTAACCAACACGCGATGCTTTCTGTACGTATGGTTTAAGGTATCATTGAGGAGGGGCACATTTCTGGATAATATCAGTTTTGTTCATATGAGAATAAAAAATGCATTGTGTACGTGTTTTGCATAGACATTAAAGGTTAAAACTATACATACATTAAGCTTGTCACGTCACATGACAAATTACCTTACATATCGCCCGAGGCAAGTGTGGTTAAGTGTAGCACAGTAAGATAAATCCCTATATGAAAAAAGTCTCACTAGAGTTCTGTCCCTTGTGTGTGTGTTAAGAGTTGTGTAACAACTTGTTTTAAAAGGCAACTTTTCTCCTTCCTTTACTGGTTGTTTAAGGCAGGTTTGAATATACTTTGATTTGTAATATTTTTGAAATGGTTCAGAGAATTAATGCATTATTGTTGCGAAAAATATTGATTCTCGGGAAACAATATAAGTTCTATACGTAATATGACGTATTATGATGTCGCGAATACGTGGTGTTATGAAAGGTGGCGTAGCTGACACTAAGCCAAGCAGATTTTATGGGGGGGGGGGGGGGGGGGGGGTCATTTCCTGCGTTCTGGGGACATTTCCAGGAAATAAAATGATACAAGAAAAAACAAGTTAAACAAACTCTACATTCAAACAAATTAAATAGGGCTCAAAGCTTTACATTTAATTGAAATAAAACTTTGACCAAGCAATGGCATAAGCTCTTGGATTTTAATTTAGAATAAAATACATGTGTCTTACGAACAAAATATTTTTTTTGTATTTGAAAAAAAATGTATGTCAGCGAATAACATTGCCATAACTATATATTTTAACATTTTAATGAAGGATTGAACAAGGGATCAAAAGTCACATTATGTGTCCTAAAATGAGTGTCAAAATGGCGGTTCATTAGTACGTCACCAAGATGTAGAGAGTATCTTCCCCAGGGGGCAGCTACGCCATTGGATTATGATGTAGATAACCAACCTTTGTGACTTTTAACAATTGTTATCAGTTATGTCTTAAATCTGTACCAGACACATTTAAATAATTGTCTAAGTCAGAACGAATTGTAATCTTAAACCCTGCTGAAAATATGCGAATACATGTATGTATGGTGCCGGAAGTGTTACCGTGTATAATATTTTATATGTGACGTCATACCGGCCTCGAAAATGAATGATTTCTGTGTGCTCGCAAAAAAGTTTCGAGAAACAACAGGAGTTGAAACTATCAACTATCAATTATCAACTATTAATTATCAACTATCAGTTATCAACTATCAATTATCAACTATCAGTTATCAACTATCAACAAACAATCAACTATCAACTATAAATTATCAACTTTCAACAAACAATCAACTATCAACTATCAACTATCAATTATCAACTTTCAACAAACAATCAACTATCAACTATCAACTATCAATTATCAACTTTCAACAAACAATCAACTATCAACTATCAACTATCAACTATCAACTATCAATTATCAACTTTCAACAAACAATCAACTATCAACTATCAACTATTTACTATCAACTTTCAACTTTCAACAAACAATCAACTATCAGACATTAACGGGTACTTTGAAGCTCTTATACGTAATTGTTTTTTTTTTCTTCTGTTCTTAATTACACGAACTGTGCAGAAACAAAATATCAAATACCAGTTTTAGCGATGGGGCTAGTAAGAATGCATACTGCGCATTTTATCGCTAAGTGGTGATTATGTGCTTTAAATATATACTTACCAAAGCGTTACCATACAGCCTTAAATCCTAGAGTTAAATTGAATAGTAGAATAATATCATAATGTTTATTTACACGGCGGGGAAACAAACTTTGTAACATCATCAAAAATGTACACAAATGATCTGATCGCACCAAAAACATCACCGCTTCAGGTAAGAAATGTATTGTAACTTTTTTAATAGTATAACAATCGACACGGAATAAAGAGCACCGTACCCGTCCAACAGTAAACATAATAACAGAAGTGTTAGATGTTTTGCACCTAGCAGTTTGTTTCCCAACCGTGTATTTAAGTGTCACAATTTAACATACATACATATGCAATACTCACATATCACAGGTGGCGGCTTAACGAAATGGCTCAGTTATAGTTATAAACGATTCACATACTAGTAGCCGTATCAGTAACCTAACTATTAACCCCACTCTCATACATCCGTGACATACATACATTATCGTAATAGAACAGTATTAGTAAGGTAAATAATTAGGTTGATCGTTCGGTCGGTTGGTATGTCGGCAGTTGGTATGTCGTTTGGTATGTTGGTCAGTCGGTGGGTCGGTGGGTCGATCGGTCGGTGGGTGTGTGGGTGGGTGTGTGGGTCGGTGTGTCGGTGTGTCGGTCTGTCGGACGGTCGGTCGGTCGGTCGGTCGGTCGGTCGGTCGGTCGGTCGGTAAGGTTGGTCGGTCGGTCGGTAAGGTCAGTTAGACAGTTAGATCAGTTAGGTCAGTTAGATCAGTTAGGTTGGTCGGTCAGTTAGGTAAGAATGCAAAGATGGAAGAAAGACAATGCAGTTAGCAAAGAAGCAAAACAATCTTTATGTTTTTCACCCCAGTGCGTCACTGTGAACCAATATACCAAATATACTAAAATATGCTATAAAAGATTTTCAGAAAGTAAGTCTTAAGATGTGGCCACGTAACATCGGTGTTACTTTCAAACACACTCCTTATTATGTGACGAAGAACACTTATTATAAGCGGGGCGGTAGTGTAGTGGATAAAGCGATGGCAGCTCTCGCAAAGTTTCGGGTTCGGTTCTCAGCTCGACCCTATGCATCTAAAAAAACAACACCCAGTACTGGTTCTACCCAGGAAGCCGACTCGAGAGCGATTCATATAAGCTCTGAGCTTTCAACGTATTTGAGCTTAAATAAATTACATGTAGTAATAATTTATTATTTTTGGAAAACGGTAAATTGTATGTATTTATTCAAGTATAGAGTATTGACTATATATCATCCTTTTTTTCAAATTTCACAAATACTGTTGTAAAGTTAATCAGGCTGCAGTATTGCTTTCCATTGCCTTTCTCTGAAATATTAAGTAAAACTACACCCATCTCGAGTATCGGGTGGTCTGAGGCGATGTCGTCTGGTAATGTCCTCTTAACTCTCACTGCAGAGGTAGTAGGTCCTGGTCAAGCTTCAGAGCTTGCCAGTTATTAACGGAATGACGGTGGTTCTACTTTAGATTCATTCAGTGGTGCCGGGCCCGATTAGCTCAGTCGGTTACGCGTCTGACTATCAATCCAGGGGTCGTGAGTTCGAATCCCTCGGCAACAGTCTCCGTGATGATTGATATACGACATTGTGTCTCATAATCATTCGTCTCTCACCACTGATTCAAGTGGGAAAGTTATCAGTTACTTGCAGAGATGGGGTGTGCTCGAGTACTGGTTAATCCAAAGAAACAGAGATAGGTTAACTGATCGCCTGTTAGCCCCCGATGGCATAAAAATGACGCTAAATATTCAATCAATCAATCAATCAATCAATCAATCATTCAGTGGTCTTCCTCCATTGGTAGACATGATATGCCATGTATAACCTGCATGTAATATAGTGAACATTTTCTTAAACCCCATTGAAGAAAAGAAACCAACTTGCCAACTGTTTGTCACTAACGTATGCGGTTTCGTTTTATATAAATACAGTCCCGGCTACTTTATCAGCGGTGGTTTAGAGAGCAAAGTACGTGTGCGTATCAAATGATAATACTATGGTATATAGGGTATATATCTGCACTATCTATATGATTGTATTACGTGTCATTGGAATACAATGTGAATGTGTAAATCAACTTATGTGTAAATCGATTATGCAAAATAAAAAAAATGCTTAATTACTCCAGAGATGCATTTAAATAAGGTCAAATATATGTAAGCGGTCATCTGTTTTAAGCATCTACTTGGCAGCCACATTTGCTATTTCCCATTTATATAGTTTCAGTGAAAATTCACCTGTATTAAGCAACAACCTGTGTTAAAAGACCATTTTGCTCATTCCTTTGACTGGCGACTTACACAGGTTTGGCGGTAAAAGTGATTCTATAACGTTTTTCGTGAAGACTTGTGCTTTTTACATGATATTTTGCAGTCGCATGTGCAGCTGTCCACGTTTAAACACAGCCGAGCCTGAATATAAATCTAAGAGTCGTGAATTCGGATCCCCAACCACAGTCTCCGTGATGAATGATATGCGACATTGCGTCACGTTGTCATTCACCGATCACCGCTGATTCAAGTGAACACATCATCAGTTAGTTTTACTTGTGAAGAGTGTGATTGAGGCTCCAAGGAGAAAGTGATTAGTTCTTCGCTTCTCCATTTTCAGCCCACTCCTATTGGTTGCCTTCTTCTTGAGCTCAACTTGACATTCTAGCACTTCCGATCTTCCAAATTAGTAAATCAAACAAAAACTTGAAAATATATACTAGAAACTTCCTCGCTTGGTAGTCAGCATTTAGAGGATAGTTCTAGGTCTGGCTGGCCTGGTGTCAGGACAACGTGATTGAGTGGGGGTATATTACCATGTGTCTTTATGGCAGAGTTCACAATACTGTCTCAAACAGACAACGGGTTATTACATTTTGACTAGTACGCCTTGTTTGTTTGGTTTAACACTCGTACACGAACATGAATAGAAACAAAACAAAATGAAAATGATGGAACGAAACGGATAAGTAGAGAAAAAAGAAAATCTGAGTAGAAAGTGGCTTTACATGAGTGTCCAGGGAGTCCAGGGTTATGCGTAGTTATGTTTACTTGTACAATGTGAACAGTGATGTTTTATTTAAAATGCTTTATATTCTATCTGTAATAACTTCTCTAACACATAACTGACGTTATTTCACCTTCTTTTATAGCCTTTTGTTTACTTTAAAATTGCGATATCTATGTCACGTATTTAAATTGTATTTTATAAATGTTTTTGCTATATGACGATATAATATGTTGAACGTTTATTTTCCAGCTCTAATTGTAATGGACGAATGAATGGGGTTTTACGGCGTACCAACACATTATAGGTTATTCGACACCAACAGGAAAAAATATTCCAGGTTCACTCTACATGTACAAAAACAACAAATTAACATACAGATTAAAAACTACATCACCAAATGAATATGCAGAATGAATATAGAACCTTGATACCTGCAGAACTGCAGAGTTTCAGCAAGTTCTATCGTATTACTCAGACTGTCGCTTCTGTTCCGTTTTCGCTATGTTCGAATCCCACCTTTGAGGAGACTGTTGAAAACTTAACACAAGTGAATTTAATATACTTTTAATGACACAATGCAATATTAGTTTCTATATCTAGATGTAAAGTTACAAATGCACTGATAATCAATGTTTATATTTTCACGCAATGATGTTTCCAGTTACTAATTACTAAGTCCAATTTTGAAGTAATATTAATTTATATATTACATTAATTTAGAGAAGAGATCAAAACTTCCAAAGGTCGAAACTCAAAAAGACCCCAAATAATTCCTAACATCACCTTTTATCTAAACACAACCCCCAGCTCTACACCCAAGAGACTGTTCTGTACACAGGGATGTCTACCCTGACGCGGTCATGTAGAAGTTACACACTGGTGTAAACACATACACACTTGCGCGTGGTCCAGTGGTAGAGCACCGAACTCACAATCGGAGGGTCATGGGTTCGATCCTCCGCTACAGCTATGTGTAGTGTCCTTGAGCAAGACATTTTTATCCGCATATGCCTTGTACTGGTTCTACCCATGAAGACTTCGAGCGTGATTTGTCTAAGTTGTAAGAACTTGTTTCACAATCGAAGTAAAATAAATAAGTTTAAACTAAACTAACACATACACACTCGTGTAACCAAGTACACAAGAGTGTTAACACATACACAATTGTGTTAACACAGCAGAGGTAACCACACAGTGATTTTACATCTCAAACACAACTGTGTATAAAATAAGCACATAGTTACCACCAAGTATAAACAAGAATAACATCAATATTAGTTATAGTAACTGAATCATCGTCTTTCACATCAACAGAAGAATATCATACCTATTTGGAGGATTCCTACCCCTCTGCAGATCGACAGTGATTCTATTCTAAGCCGGAACCACACGGGCTCTAATTGTAAGTGACTGAATAATTAAAATAGACGGATATAAATAAACAAACTACCACGATATGGATAAACCGTTCGTTTAATGACAATGCAAAAGACAAGCATACGCAGTACATTTGTTTAAATTATACATGTCACATACACACATATCACACACGTGTTAATTAATTACCAAATACGTCAATAATATAAAATACAACATAAATAATAATAATACAATGTATTTGGAATACATTTTTGAGCAACAATGTTTACAGAGTAAAACCACTACTTTACATTATTTTATTTAAATATACCAACTATTCAAATGTAACAACTACTGTTTATGTATCATGTGAAAAGTATTTTAACCAGAAATTGTTTAAACACTGTTCCGGTAATTATTTAACATTGTTTCTGGCAGTTGTTCAAACATTGTTTTTGGCAAATATTGAAAACATTGTTCCGGCACAAGTTAAAACTTCATTTCTGGCAATTAAAAAATTATATCTGTCAGTTGTAAAAACGTCGTTCCGGCCATTGTTTTACATTGTTTCCGGCACAATCCGGCGATTGTTAAAACATTATATATGTAAGTTGCAAAAACATTGTTCCGGCAATTGTTAAGCGTTGCATCTGGCAGTTGTAAAAACGTTGGTCTGGCCATTGTTTAACATTGTTTCCGACAAAAGTTGAAACATTGTTTCCGGCAATTGTTAAAACATTATATATGTAAGTTGCAAAAACATTGTTCCTGCAATTGTTAACGTTGGGTCTGGCATTTGTTAAAATATTTATTCCGACAGTTGTTAAAACATTGTTTCCACCAATTAAACATTGTTTCCGGCACATGATAATACTTTAACTATGATCGGTGACTCACGGGTAGCTAAACACTGTTCAACATTCGGCGTTTATTGTTTTAATTTTGTTGAGAGTTTTAACATTTAGCGAAATTTTAACATATTTTGAAGTTGCTACGGTCACGTTAAACAATATGACAGTGAAATAATAAAAATAAGCTGTAGGGTTACTACAATATTTGATATTTGGCCACTTAAAATGCTATGCCTAACAATAATATGTGTATAATCTCAATAGCTGCACGTTAAGAAGCAACAAAAATGACACACACATTCCCTGAATAGAGTAATATTTAACTGTTCATTCACATATATCAGAGATTATTATATGGTCGCTCCATCCTCTGTACATCAAACTTTATCAGTTTTTGAACACGTTTCGCACTAGCGGAACCTAGAATGGGGGCGCCTTATCAAGTCATCCCAACAAGAAGTTTACAAGTATAGTAAAACGGTCAAACATAAACCACGCCCCTCGTCCCGTTAATTGTATACGTCATCTCTAAAATTGAACACCCCTACCAAAACATTAAAAAAATGTCGGAAATCTACGCCCAATAACCCTTAACATGAACTCTCGAACGGTTTGTGAAATGGTTTTACCAAATGTATTTTCGTCTAATATTTTACACATAATCCTGTTCTGACAACTAAAATGAACACCACACGTGGGCATATAGGAAACATCGTTTACAAATGATCTCTTTTAACAATAGTTTGTTTAGCTGTCAATTGCCACCATTTAGTTACGGTCAATTTCCAACGTTCCATTACGGTCAATTACCACCGTTACGTTACGGTTTATTTCTACCGTTACGTTACGGTCAATTACCACCGTTACGTTACCGTCAATTAACATCGTTGCGTTATATACTGTTACTCCAATTTAAATTATTAAATAAAATAATTATGATTAAACTAAACTCCTTTTCTGGTAGATACTCTCCTGTTGTAGTAGTCTCTCATATCATAATTATGCTATTGTTAGATGAGATCTCATGACAGATCTTAAAACCACGTGGAATTCATTTGAAATGCTGCATGTCCTTAACCTGATCATTCCTGTTCGCCAAAGCATTACAACATACATCACATAATAGTCAAGTGTCCTCCGGGAAAGGTATCCGGTAACTAGTTAGTCACGTGGACACCATTGGACACCACCTTCCTGGCACCGCCCCCGGCCTTAACATTGTTTTGTAAATGAAGCCCGCCATCACATTCGTCAGAATCTTCATCCTCCGTGTCGCTACGGACATCGTCAACCTGTGAACAATCAGTGGATGGGATAGCACCACGAGCAAAACATGAATACAAGAGGCCCAAGAGGGCACGAGGACGCTCTACTGACTCATAGTGGCCATAGCACTTTTTGAAATTCGACTATGCAATAGAAACATCGGGGCGGGGTCATTTTTAATTCTAGGGACACCATCTGAACACATCTAACAGAACTATAGTTGGTCATCATTACTACATAAACATTTTGAAAATATGTTGGACCGTTCATGAGAAGAAGATTTTTTTAAGTTTTGGACTATTTTTAGTAACGGTGGCCATCTTGAATTTTATATAGAAAAAATAAATCTTTTGTATAGTCTCCTATGCAATAGAAACATCCATGTGAAGTTTCAGTTTAATTGGCCTAGTGGTTTCAGAAAAAATGAAAAAAAAAGAGAATTTTCTGTTTTTCCACAGTATCCCTATGTAAAATTCTAAGTCCCCTTACAGGGCCCCTATAAATTTAAGACCTTAGATTCTTATCTGCAATCAAACCCCTACACTTAGGGATAATTTATATCAAATATGTACAATTGTGACATACCGGTTCTCAAGAAAACAATTTTACTAATTCCCAATTTGTACCCTTTTGGGGCCCCTTCTGACCCCTTAAGACATAGGAACCCAGTCATTTTTACAAATCTTAACCTCCTTTACCTAACAATGCTTTAGTGAAGATATAGGCAAAATTATTTCCATTTTAAAAAAAAAAAAAAAATATTATATTGACACGTGTCCCCTAATTGAACTCTCGGGGCAGGGTCATTTTAAACCTAGGGACACCATTTGAACAAATCTAACAGAACTATAGTTGGTCATCATTACTACATAAACATTTTGAAAATCTGTTGGGCCGTTCATGAGAAGAAGATTTTTTAAGTTTTGGACTAGTTTTAGTTACGGCGGCCATCTTGAATTTCAGATCGAAAAAAATTCTTCTGTATATAGTCTCCTATGCAATAGAAACACCCATGTGAAGTTTCAGTTTGATTGGCCTAGTGGTTTCAGAGAAAATGGTGCTGACAGACGTCAGACGTCAGACGTCAGACGACAGACGACGGACGACAGACAACGCGCCATCCCATAAGCACTTCTGGCCTTTTGCCATTAGAGCTAAAAACCAAAGATTTACATTAGAAGAATACGAAACTTGCATCTCTCTACTAATGTTTATAAAATGGCATGCGAAGAATTAATAATTTAGCAAATTAATCATTAAAATTTCACAGGCAACTGATTGCTTTTACATAAAATGTAAGGTCTATGCAGCCATGTATGTTTTATACTGAGTGTATTAAACATGCAAAATGATCTTGAATTTAAAATATTGTAAAAGTTCAAGTACTTTCCTGGATTTTTAGTTGCAGTATACAAATTTTGTTATCATTAGTACTTTAACGATTTTAAACGCCAATTTGATGGGAATTGTCTCAGTTTGTAGATAATTCCATTGTGCAAAGAAATAATTTTGATATGTATTCCTGAGATGAATGGAAGTTTTAATAAACATATACTGAAATAGTAAAAACGCCGGATGGATTTCAGACCACTTTATGAAATTATTATTACGATATTTACTGTTTTGGAATATGCAAGTCAACGTTAACTTGTCATTCGAAAACAATTACGAAGTATATCGATTTCAGAACTGAATTTGAACTTCATTTGAATTCCAAATAGTTCAACAGTTATTTCTTGTTTGTAAATACAAATGTGTTGCAATATTTGAAGTCCTTGCAGCGTCTATAGTTGAACAATTCACTTAAATCAGAATTTAAGGTTCTTTACAATTTTCTGTCACATTATGAATAAATGGATAATTCAGTTTTAATTGAATGATATGATGAAATATAAATTTGTTGGTCATTCACGTATATGAAAGAAAATGTATTGACCACAATAGAAATTTATGTTAATGATTTCTTTATTTTTTACCCCCCGCTCGCCAAAAAAACCAGACCTCGCATCACGACAATGTTTAGCTTCTTCAGCCATGATGGAAAATCCAATGTGAAGTCAATCACGCGAGAAAACACCTCGTTATGTGACTATCACGCATGATTTTCCGTCTCGCGGATAATTGTTGCAGAAAGTTACGGGTTATCATAGTGTTACTCGATTTTACAGATCGAAAGTATTTACTAATCAGGACATAAAGTAATAGAATAAACACAACTCAGATTCCCACAAAGGCTATTCACATCGCAGTTACGTCCCTTTACATTACTAAGAAACTAACTACTACTTACCTCCCCTTTGCGGAGTTTGTTTGCTGCTATTTGGTAGATACTGTAAGACCACATCAAATGAAGCACAAATAGAATGTATAAGAAGAAATTGAAGAACCAATGAGCGAAAAACGTATGCTCCATGATAACGCCGTACGGCTCCACCGTTGTGCAATACAATACTCTGAAAAGAAAACGTAAGGCGCGTGTTAGAACGTCACACGCTGAACTTAAAACTAACATAAACTTTTAACATTAAATACTTATATCAAAAACGTTTCTATTTACAAAAGAACTCATTTGAGAAAAAAACTACCACGTAGCCGTAAAACGTTTATAGTAAAGTACAGCATCAGTATATGTACGAGTAAAACTGTATGAGACAAAGAAAAGGGAATGGAAATTGACAGCATCCTCTATATACTCGGCAATTTTGATACACATTGGATGTGTAGATAGTCTGTAGTATGGACCCAGCTCTTCCCATTTAATCAGTTAAACAGCAATGTTGCGAAAGCCCCATTTTAGCACGTAGATTAGTCAGTTGCTTCAACTGAAAGTTTGAATGACGTCACAGTTTATATGCGTTAAATTGCTATGAATTGTTGGACAGGCCTAGGTTTGCCTGCTTATTCAGTGGGGGTTGATAAGATTCGGGAGATACCAGGTTTTAAGATAGACTTATGAGTAGGGTTGGCCGGACGTGATTTTCTTACACATTGAGATGAGCTTGTGGATAGAGTGGCGGCAGGGGACAGACAATGTTTTCCCAGCACTTCAGAACTTTTCTCAACACACCATATGTAAATGTTGTTTGTTTTTAGATATATTAAAGAAATCGAATTCAAGCAATAGTATTAGAAACGAATCCCACCTAGTTATTGTTCACCCCAATGTAATATTAAAACTCATGGTGAAGATGAAGACTGGCGACGCAAGTGTTCGTGGAACGTGTGTGTGTCAATATAGCTATGTGCCCAGTTCTTGCGTAAGACACTTCATCCAAGTGTACTCGTTCTTGTAAGAAAGGTACGGTATCTCCCAGTATTTTCTTCGTTATCCACTAATGACTCTATTTATACCTTTTCAATATTCTTGCAATTCTTACTTCTCAAGGTCACTCATACATTGCACAAAAAATAAACCATGACAAAAGTACCACGACTCTCAATGTCTCACAATACAGTTACGCCCCTTTTCCCCACGGTAACATGATTCTTACGCTTAGTAAAAAGGCCTATGTAATTTGGTTTTGAAATATTTTCAGAATGGTTCATAGTGGTTGTGAGTTCTTGCTGCAGATGAGTAGAGCAAAAGTTGTCATTACATATACTGCAATAAGACATCACTGATGACTTTATAGGATTTCAACATATGCATGTATTTATGTCAATTTGAGGACTTCTTTTTTCAAAAAATCTCACGGTGTCACTGCACCAACCTGGTCAACCTACCAGTTATTGTGCATTTTATTTGGGTAAACATTCCTGCTATTAAAAGAAATTCTATGTGGAATCCTTTTTTTTACCATAGAAATGCTAGACTTTATTTTGTATAGTACAAAGAACAAAATTCAACTGTGTAGTGAGACATTGATGTTTCAGCCCTATCTCTTGTATTTGCCAATGTCTGAGTGATTTTGATATCGCAAACATCTTGTACATCCCGAGACTTTGACAAGGCGAATGGAGTGTCGGATCCATTGTGGATATAGAGAAATACACTGCGTGTAACTTGCTTATTTGAAAATATATCAATTAAACATAAAACACGTAACTATTAACTACAATCATGTCCACCTCTTTTTAATTTATAAAATATTAAAAAAATCCGTTACTCATTATACACAAAGTCTCCGCCATCTTAGCATATACGCGTGGTGCTGCAGGCTCTCTCAGACAATTAAGTACTTTGGTATGTTCTTAAAATATCATTAGCATTGCATGTAATAAAAACGCAGTGATACTTATGCAAACCATAAAAACCCAGCTCATACAGTGTGTAATTTTCCATATATACGTCTTATATTCAATAAACGGGGAATGCGTATTTATAACATGCGATTGATTATCAAGTGTTTAGGAAGGCAGAGAAAAAGGGTTGTTTCTTGGTGAACATTGTATTCCGCAGTACTCCTAGTTTAATTTCCTTTGGGCCTTTTTCACTTAGTAGCCTTACGAAATAACTGATCTAGGAGTATGCCACCCCCCCACCCCCCACTAAAATGAGCAACTATATGTAACGTTCCCGTCCCTCCCCGACACACACACACACTAAATGTACAAATAGTCACGATTTATCCCCTTTTCCAATACACGTACTGAAAAAAATGAATATATACACCCCAATTGCTTAGCATAGAATCCTGAATCCGCCCCTGAACGTGTTAGAGGCGTAGAACGTACAAAAGAAGTCACGACATTCAGTAAGCGGATCAGAACCTAGAAATGCGACGTTATATTAATTAATGTTCGTTTACTGGGTATGTTTCACCTTTTTCATCAGTATTTCATTGAACTCTTGACCAGCGGTCAGCGAACCTAATCAGATGGTCAACCAGTACTAGACACGCGACAACTCTGTATGTCAATGACTACTTTCCCACAAAAATCAGAGGTGGGAAACTAACGGCCGTAGAACATATTTCTGATGATGATCAGAAATCGCGACCCCTTGATTCACAATCAAACATTTTCCCCGCCATCTACCCCCCCCCCCCCCCCCCCCACCCCCACCCCCCCACACACACACAATATATATTTATAAATATGTAAAACAAATAATGAACACATTTAAGCCTTATACTTACACAAAAGGATAAAGACCGAGTCGCGTTATTATCCAAACTAACAGGAAGATAGCGAAGAATGCATCAGTTGCCTTGGAATGTTTCATGTATTTACTCATCTTTGCTATCTAAAATACGACAAATACCAATAAATTTTAAATCACATCTATCTCAAAATATGGCTGCATAAATAATTAAGGAGCTACATTTTTTCACAAGGTGTCGCTATGAGTAAATCTTTGTGTGTATTGTATAGATTATTGCATCTATTGATTTCTATAGAATACATATATATTTTTACCATTTTGGAGATTCGATCCAACGGCCCCTGCGGCGTCAGCGCCAAGCACATTAATGACGACGTCTCTACCGAAATACCAAAATACGTTGCACAAGTAGCACATATATTGTCGTGGCCATTAATGTACACAGGACAAAGGCGGTATAATTATATTTACATTCAATATATTGTATTATTCCTACACCTCGACACGGACAACTTCTGAAATATTTTTTGCCACTTTGGATATTCGAACCCACGGCCCCTGCGGCGTCAGCGCCTAGCACATTAATGACAACGTCTCTACCGACTTATAGGCGCTGACGCAGCAGGGGCCGTGAGTTCCAATCTCCAAAGTGGCAAAAAATATATCCGAAATTGTCCATGGTCAAGCGAATAAGACATATTTCACTCCTCTCCATTGAGTCATTTAAAGTAGGAATAATACAAAATATAGAATGTATTTTTTCTAAATTTTAAATTTAAGAAAATTATTTCTTGACGTTAACGGGGTGTAAGATTCCAGACTCACTGTCCATGTACAAAATATCAAATTAACATACAAATTAGGGAAACACATCAACCCATAAAAATGAACATACATAATAGAGCCACGATACCTGCAGAAAGGCAGTAGTCCGATAAGCTCAGTCGGTAGAGCACATTCCCTGTCAGCTCAGTCGATAGAGCACTTTCCCTGTCAGCTCTGTCGGTAGAGCACTTTTCCTGTCAACTCACTCGGTAGAGCACTTTCCCTGTCAGCTCAGTCGGTAGAGCACTTCCCACGTCAGCTCAGTCGGTAGAGCACTTTCCCTGTCAGCACAGTCGGTAGAGCACTTTCCCTGTCAGCTCAGTCGATAAAGCACTTTTCCTGTCAGCTCAGTCGGTAGAGCACTTTCCCTGTCAGCTCAGTCGATAGAGCACTTTCCCTGTCAGCTCAGTTGAAAGAGCACTTTCCCTGTCAACTCAGTCGGTAGAGCACTTCCCCTGTCAGCTCAGTCGATAGAGCACTTTCCCTGTCAACTCAGTCGGTAGAGCACTTCCCCTGTCAGCTCAGTCGATAGAGCACTTTCCCTGTCAGCTCAGTCGGTAGAGCACTTCCCCCGTCAGCTCAGTCGGTAGAGCACTTTCCCTGTCAGCACAGTCGGTAGAGCACTTTCCCTGTCAGCTCAGTCGATAAAGCACTTTTCCTGTCAGCTCAGTCGGTAGAACACTTTCCCTGTCAGCTCAGTCGATAAAGCACTTTCCTTGTCAGCTCAGTCGATAGAGCACTTTCCCTGTCAACTCAGTCGATAGAGCACTTTCCCTGTCAGCTCAGTCGATAGAGCACTTTCCCTGTCAGCTCAGTTGAAAGAGCACTTTCCCTGTCAGCTCAGTCGGTAGAGCACTTCCCCTGTCAGCTCAGTTGAAAGAGCACTTTCCCTGTCAGCTCAGTCGGTAGAGCACTTCCCCTGTCAGCTCAGTCGGTAGAGCACTTTCCCTGTCAGCTCAGTCGGTAGAGCACTTTTCTCGTCAGCACTTTCGCTATCAGCTCAGTCGATAGAGCACTTTCCCTGTCAGCTCAGTCGGTAGAGCACTTTCCCTGTCAGCTCAGTCGGTAGAGTACTTTCCCTGTCAGTTCAGTCGATAAAGCACTTTCCCTGTCAGCTCAGTCGGTAAAGCACTTCCCCTGTCAGCTCAGTCGATAGAGCACTTTCCCTGTCAGCACTTTCCCTGTCAGCTCAGTTGGTAGAACACTTTCCCTGTCCGTATAGTCGGTAGAGTTCTTTCCCTGTCAGCACTTTCCCTGTCAGCTCAGGTGGTAGAATACTTTCCCTGTCAGCACTTTCCCTGTCAGCTCAGTCGGTAGAATACTTTCCCTGTCAGCACTTTCCCTGTCAACTCAGTCGGTAGAGCACTTTTCCTGTCAGCACTTTCCCTGTCAGCTCAATAGGTAGAGCATTTTCCCTGTCAGCACTTTCCCTGTCAGCTCAGACGGTAGAGCACTTTCCCTGTCAGCTCAGTCGGTAGAACACTTTCATTTGTCAGCTCAGTCGGTAGAGCACTTTCCCTGTCAGCTCAGTCGATAGAGCACTTTCCCTGTCAGCTCAGTCGGTAGAGTACTTCCCCTGTCAGCTCAGTCGATAGAGCACTTTCCCTGTCAGCTCAGTCGATAGAGCACTTTCCCTGTCAGCTCAGTCGGTAGAGTACTTCCCCTGTCAGCTCAGTCGATAGAGCACTTTCCATGTCAGCTCAGTCGGTAGAGCACTTCCCCTGTCAGCTCAGTCGGTAGAGCACTTTCCCTGTCAGCTCAGTCGGTAGAGCACTTTCCCCGTCAGCACTTTCGCTATCAGCTCAGTCGGTAGAGCACTTTCCCTGTCAGCTCAGTCGGTAGAGTACTTTCCCTGCCAGTTCAGTCGATAAAGCACTTTCCCTGTCAGCTCAGTCGGTAAAGCACTTCCCCTGTCAGCTCAGTCGATAGAGCACTTTCCCTGTCAGCACTTTCCCTGTCAGCTCAGTCGGTAGAATACTTTCCCTGTCAGCACTTTCCCTGTCAGCTCAGTCGGTAGAGTACTTTCCCTGTCAGCACTTTCCCTGTCAACTCAGTCGGTAGAGCACTTTTCCTGTCAGCACTTTCCCTGTCAGCTCAGTAGGTAGAGCATTTTCCCTGTCAGCACTTTCCCTGTCAGCTCTGTCGGTAGAGCACTTTCCCTGTCAGCTCAGTCGGTAAATCACTTTCATTTGTCAGCTCAGTCGGTAGAGCACTTTCCCTGTCAGCACTTCCCCTGTCAGCTCAGTCGGTAGAGCATTTTCCCTGTCAGTACTTTCCCCGTTAGCTCAGTCGGTAGAGCACTTTCCCTGTCAGCTCAGTCGGTAAAGTACTTTCCCTGTCAGCACTTTCCCTGTCAGCTCAGTCGATAGAGCACTTTCCCTGTCAGCTCAGTCGATAAAGCACTTCCCCTGCCAGCTCAGTTGATAGAGCACTTTCCCTGTCAGCTCAGTCGGTAGAGCACTTTCCCTGTCAGCTCAGTCGATAGAGCACTTTCCCTGTCAGCACTTTCCCTGTCAGCCAAATCGGTAGGGCACTTTCCCTGTCAGCTCAGTCGGTAGAGTACTTTCACTGTCAGTTCAGTCGACAGAGCACTTTCCCTGTCAGCTCAGTCGGTAAAGCACTTCCCCTGTCAGCTCAGTCGATAGAGCACTTTCCCTTCAACTCAGTCGGCAGAGCACTTCCCCTGTCAGCTCAGTCGATAGAGCACTTTCCCTGTCAGCACTTTCCTTGTCAGGACAGTCGATAGAGCACTTTCCCTGACAGCTCAGTCGGTAAAGCACTTTCCCTGTCAGCTCAGTCGGTAGAGCACTTTCCCTGTCAGCACTTTCCCTGTCAGCTCAGTCGGTAGAGCACTTTCCCTGTCAGCGAAAATATTCGGACAAGTCGAGGACCGTTTGTATATATTGCTACGTCCCTGTTACACAAGATATGTATTTAAAGATCATAAAGAATAAAGTACTTACGGCCAGCCAGGGATCTGATGCGTCGTGCACGAGAAGAACAAGTGTTCCAACCCTGACGAAATTCATGATCCAGGAGAAGTACAGGAGGACTACAGTTGCTATATGGTGAACTATCATTTCGGTGAAATCCTGTAAACGAAAACAAAACTATGGAGATTTATGAGGATCATCATGTTCATCGTTCACTGGTTCAGGGCCTTACTCTGTCAATCCAAGTGAATTAGTTTGAAGAATGACGGTTCTACTCAGATTATGAGTTCTTGTTTCGCCAATACAATGTTTTGAAAATGGCGTCAAACCGAGGTCAAAGTGTTTTTAGACCACCAGACCAGGTAGTGCTTAATTGTGTGGTGATAGTACAGTCCGAACTGGGTTGTATAATAACGGTTTATATTCCCAATTTTATTTTTGCTTTTTTCAATCGTCTACAGTGCATTTGTTCCATTTGTAAGGATATAATTTACCCAAATATCTGTCCGATCACTTTTAGTGTATTTGTTCCATTTGTAAGGATATAATTCACCCGAATATCTGTCCGATCACTTTTACTGCATTTGTTCCAATTGTTAGGATATAATTTACCGGAATATCTGTCCGATTTGGCGTTGGAATTACAGTGGCAAAATTAGATTAAACACTCATTGTCGTTCCGAATTACCAACTCAGATTTTTGGTTTCAGAACGTCTACTTTCGACAAACGAACAGTCCGCAAGTCTGCCTATTGCTCATTTTTTTGTTGTTATATAATTGTTAATTACGTAGTGAAAATATAGAATGTTTGTATTTTCAAATTACTGTTGAATGACATGAACATTTTGCTTTTCCTCATCGGCTTTTTATCTGTACTTATGTCTGTTCGTTACTCTGTTCTTGTCCACTGATCGGTTCTACACTAGGTAATTACATATTCAGCCAGTAGCAAACAATACATTGTGCTGAGGGCAATATGCAAGTTTACTAACTGGTCAGTCAGACCTAGAATGGTATATGGACTGAAGCAAGGCGATACTAAGATATTGACCGGATGACGTCACATTGAATAAAGAAGGAAATTTGGGTTATTAATGTATAAGTGACACCAAAATTTATGATTAATATTTTAACCATCGTGACGGAGTAAATAATGTTTGTCTTGGATATAATCAATGACCTGTGGTAAGACTAAGTAGGAATCACATCTCTTCTACACTCCACCCCGAACATACACAATTATGAGAGGAGTTGCCTTCACATTTATTTGGTACCTCTCTCATTATGACCAAAATGTCGAGTAAATATATATTTAAAAATGAAAACAAAGATGTGAGCGAGTAATTTTTTAAAGATTACATTTGATTATATTTCAATAATACGAGGTAGTGGAAAATAGTGTCGCTTAAATACTTTGCCCTATTTCAACTTTAGTTTATATGTATATGTATTTACTATATTGCTGATATCAATGATGGCTTGAATGATAAAGATGTGCCTGTTTATTATTCGCCGCCAGGAGGCGAATATAATTGTGTAAATGAGTGACCTTGCCAATGGTGGAACGAAAAGGACCGATAGTTGAGTAAATGTTGCTTGTGTAACTTTGAATGTTTGAATGGCATTAAAAATCGCAGCTGAATAACATAAAAAACTGATTAACGATTCCTTGAAGTTTTCTGTGAGCAATAATGCATGAATATTTCTTTAAAATTATTTTAATTAATCGTTTATTAACGAAGTCTCCCTTTATCGTCGATTATAATGTGTGAGTATGCGGAGACACACATGGGCAACCCTAGATGCAATCCATGATCGGGACCAAGGCTGCAATACCTGAAAAGACCATGCTATGTCATTGATTTTTGCATTGTTTCATCCAGACGCTTGCACCCATTTTCGAAGCATTTGATTTACGAAGATTATTGTTGGAGGGAAGTTTGAAGAAACTTTAATTTCTGGGGGATCTATAACTTCAAAATGCGCAAATCGTGGTAGCATAATGACCTTCCTACAATTCCGTACTGTTCAAAAAACATACGATGCAATGAGAGAATTTAAAGTAAATACAACAACAAACTTTCCAGTGTACAAAGCCAAAAAAAACTTTGGTAGAATTTTTTTGATTTTTTTCAGGCTATATATCTCTCCTAAGTGATTAGAAATTTGTTTACTTTTTTTTTTGTCTATATATCTCTCCTAAAGTGAGTAGGCCCTAGCCTGTGAGCACTGATACCCTTTTAATGGTTCTTGTACATTGAATATTGTTATCATGCATGTATAGCTACAATAAACATATAAATATAGATCTATATATAAATACTTGATGGGAATGTGTTAATTCTCATTTATATGAGGACATATTTTCATTATGTATGTCTACCCCTCGTGAATATAGGGCCTATATTTATTTAAAAATGACTTGTAAAAAGTCGTTCAGTCAGACCTCCACGTTGGTACCAGTTGGAAACCATAGTAACTCTATATAACTTGGGTAAACATGACGGAATGCAATATTTTCTGAAACAGATTGATTGATTGAATATTTAGCACCATTTTTATGCAATCGAAGGCTTACAGACGATCATATAACCTAACCACTTTTTCTATATCAGGTGAGGTCCAATGGCGGATTGAACCAGTCAGGTAAGGTTCAATGGCGGTTTGCACCAGTAAATTGATCACACAATGAAGAAAGTACTATATATTTCTATATCTGATGCGTTCCAATGGCAGATTGCACCAGTAAATGGATCTCACACTGCAGAAAATACTGTATATTTCTATATCAGATGAGGCCCAATGGCGGACTGCACCAGTATTTGGATCTAACAATGCAGAAAGTACTGTATATTTCAATATCAGGTGCTGTCCAATGGCAGATTGCACCAGTAAATGGATCTCACAATGCAGAAAGTACTGTATATTTCTATATCAGGTGATGTCCAATGGCGGATTGCACCAGTAAATAGATCTAACAATGCAGAAAGTACTGTATATTTCTATATCAGGTGGGGTCCAGTGGCGGATTGCACCTGTAAATGGATCTCACACTGCAGAAAATACTGTATCTTTCTATATCAGATGAGGCCCAATGGCGGACTGCACCAGTATTTGGATTTAACAATGCAGAAAGTATTATATCTTTCCATATCAGGTGAGGTCCAATGGCGGATTGCAACAGTTAATGGGTCTCGCAATGCAGAAAGTACAAAACTTTTTTTTACCTCTTGACTTATTTCTTACTTTCAACACTAAATACATGCTTAGCTTTACTGGCCAAATGCCAGAAGGGCTTATGCACACAATCACATAAATTTCAATCCGAACATTTTTGCGGCAAATTGATGTTTTGCATCAAGTTTTTCTTGTCTTGATATGTTACATGTTATATATATTAATTACAAATCTGTGACAAGGCTAGAATAGTATACTTCTCACTTCAATCCCACATACATGTATTTACTATATTGCTGATATTAAAGATGATCGATTTATTGATAAAGATGTGTCCAATTACGAATTTGTGACAAGGCTAGAACAGTCGAGTTAACGATGTTCTCCGACAGCTCTTGTCAGGAGATTGAAGTTTACTGTTTTTGTTGTTGTTTTCGACAATATACCCCCTGATCCGCTGCTGTTGCTGTTGTTGTTTACGACAATATACCCCCTGATCCGCCGCTGTTGCTGTTGTTATTTACGACAATATACCCCCTTATCCGCCGCTGTTGCTGTTGTTGTTTACGACAATATACCCCCTGATCCGCCGCTGTTGCTGTTGTTGTTGACGACAATATACCCCCTGATCCGCCGCTGTTGCTGTTGTTATTTACGACAATATACCCCCTGATTCGCCGCTGTTGCTGTTGTTGTTTACGGCAATATACCCCTGTTCCGCCGCTGTTGCTGTTTTTGTTTCCGGCAATATACCCCCTGATCCGCCGCTGTTGCTGTTGTTGTTTACGACAATATACCCCTGATCCGCCGCTGTTGCTGTTGTTGTTTACGACAATATACCCCCTTATCCGCCGCTGTTGCTGTTTTTTTTTACGGCAATATACCCCCTAATCCGCCGCTGTTGCTGTTGTTGTTTACGACAATATACCCCCTGATTCGCCGCTTTTGCTGTTGTTATTTACGGCAATATACCCCCTGATCCGCCGCTGTTGCTGTTGTTGTTTACGACAATATACCCCCTTATCCGCCGCTGTTGCTGTTGTTGTTTACGACAATATACCACTGATCCGCCGCTGTTGCTGTTGTTATTTACGACAATAAACCACTGATCCGCCGCTGTTGCTGTTGTTATTAACGACAATATACCCCCTGATACGCCGCTGTTGCTGTGTTATTTACGGCAATATACCCCCTGATCCGCCGCTGTTGCTGTTGTTGTTTACGACAATATACCACTGATCCGCCGCTGTTGCTGTTGTTGTTTACGACAATATACCACTGATCCGCCGCTGTTGCTGTTGTTATTTACGACAATATACCACTGATCCGCCGCTGTTGCTGTTGTTATTTACGGCAATATACCCCTGATCCGCCGCTGTTGCTGTTGTTATTTACGTAAATATACCCCCGGATCCGCCGCTGAATCTGTAGACAAAAATCTAACACAAACTTGGCACCCCTGAGAGATATAAACAATCGATTCTTCAGTGTGGCTACATATCCATTACCAATGCAACGCTGCGAGATCTCGGCGTATTATATTAACAGATTGTGAAACTAGTGGCGGCGTATTTATAAAAAAATCACGGAAATAAAACAATAGCGTGTACATGCGGAATTATGCTTTATTCTTTTGTATCAATTACAAGTACAATATTTTGATTTAGTAGCCGAAAGAATAAACAAAAACAATCAGTTCCACGAATCCTATCGGATAGTTCACTGGAATCTATTTTTACAGCACAGCGTGTGGTGCAATATTTTTTATCGATGAGAGCTCTGTACATAACGCTGCCATAGGGCATATTACGCTGCACAGAAACGCTTAGCTAAATGAGTAATGTTTATACATGTATTCGTAGCATGAGCAAGAAATCATCATAAAGTATTCAACTTGGATTGATTGATTGATTGATTGATTGATTGATTGATTGATTAATTGATTGATTGATTGATTGATTGGATATGTAGCGTCATTTTATACCACCGAGAGCTAGCAGACGAACAGTTAACCTAACAACTGTTTTCTGGAATCCTGAACGGTTAACCAGCACTCGAACACACCCCATCTCCCCATGTTACATATAACTTTCCGACTTGAATCAGTGGAGAGAGATAAATGATAACTAAGACACAATGTCTTTTATCAATCATCACGGGGACGGTTGCCGGGCAGGGATAAGAACTCATGACCCGGATTGATAGTCAGACGCGTAACCGACTGAGCTAATCGGGCCCGGCTAAAAATGAAAATAAATGGTCCTGTTTTGAAGTGGTAAACTTATCAATTACATGCGGAGATGGTGTGCTCGAATACTGAAATACTTTCCAGGATCCAATAGAAAGAGTGGTTAGGTTCACCGATGGTCAGTCCAACCATTTAGCCAGAACGCCTACCGTTCTAGCCCTTATTTTAGATCAGTACGGCCTTATCATTAGGCCAATAAAATACCGGTCATCCCAACAATTAGGCCAGAACGCCTACTGGTCTAGCCCTTATATTAGATCAGCACGGCCTTATCATGAGGCCAATTAAATACCGGTTATCCCAACCATTAGGTCAAACCGCCTACCAATCTAGCCCTTGTATAAGATCAGCACAGCATTATCATTAAGCCAATGCAATACAGTCATCCCAACAATTAGGCCAGAACGCCTACTGGTGTAGCCCTTATATGAGATCAGCACAGCCTTATCATTAGGCCAATTAAATACCGGTAAGTCCAACCATTAGGCCAGAACGCCTACCGGTCCAGACGTTATATTAGATCAGCACAGCCTTACCATTCGGTCAGCACGTACACTGGACTAACCTTAATATTACACAACATGATGACATTACCTTTCGTTTGTGGTCGGTGAACAGCGTAAATATCAAACTCCAATAGAACCCCAGTTCTATCATGTAGTACCAATATATGTCATTCGCTATGTGCTGAAAGTATAAAATGAAATAATATGTATAGATGATCTTTATTAAATTAATCGTGATATTAATTTACCATCGATACTGACATTTTAATCCGTGGTACTGGTTTGGCATTTCTATAAAGCACAGGCTATCGACACAAGGACGAGCTAGGCCTATACTAGGTTTAGTTTATTAAAAATGGCAGTTGAAGAAAGGAACTTTGCAAAGAATTCCTGAACATATTTTTTTCCAAAATTATTTAAGACCGCTTCCTGTATATGTTTTTTTCGGTCTTTCGTGACCGAGTGATTAAAAGACATTGTTTCAAGATTACTAAACTCTCACCGTTTAGGTCGCAATTCAAAACTAGTAAATAAAAGGCTATATTATCATTATAATAATTATCATTATTATCATTGTCGTTGTCGTTATTATTGTTATTATTATTATTGTTATTATCATCATCATCATCATCATCATCATCATCATCATCATCATCATCTTTATCATTATCATTATAACTATTATTATATATATAATTTATTGTTATTACTATTATTTTTTTTTTTCGAGCACAGTTATGTGTGAAAGTTTGCCGGTTACTCATGGTAAAACGGCGGTTCCATTATCAAGATGCAGCCTGTCGTGAAGTCTTCCTCCACCAACAAAACTGGATGTCATGCATAACATGCATTATGTTGATAATGGAGGTATGTCTAAGAGAAACGAACATATACATACTATTTTTGGCCACCCCGTCCAACAGTGTTTTGTCGTCCAAAACCATTGTGCCTACAAACGAAGAAAAGTGATAATTATTAGTTTAAGATAAAAGGTGTTTTACCGCTGAGATTTTATGTATTTTTTTCTAAAATAAACAACGTTCAATGTCTTATGCAATTTGATGTGAATGTGTCCTTCGTGGAAGGCGTCGTCTCAACAGACAACGTACGTGTCACAGCTGAGGTCGTAGGTTCGAGTTCCGCTCGGTTTAAAAACTTTAAGTGAGAAAGTTAACCAGTTACTGCGGAAGGACGGTGATTCTACTGCGATTCAATACGAGGTTCAATACTTGTTCCCCGCAGGTAAAACTGGATATGCTATATATAACATAAAATCTGTTGAAAAATGGCGTTAAACCCAATTTAAAAAAACAAAACATTTTAATTCTTGTTTGAAATTGCATATCAACTCATGTTTAATTTTTAATTGTATCACTGTAAATTCGCCAGCCGTTAATTCCCGGCCTATTATGAGAATTGTCTACGTTCCTGGTGGATTATTGAATCGTTATGAGTAATGTCTACGTTCCTGGCGGATTATTGAACCGTTATGAGTAATGACACGTTCCTAATTGAATATTGAAACGTTATGAGTAATGTTTACGTTCCTGGTGAATTATTGAACCATTATGAGAAATTTCTACGTTCCTGGCAAATTATTGAATCATTATCACTAATGTCTACGTTCCTGGCAAATTAATGAATCATTATCAGTAATATCTACGTTCCTGCCGGATTATTGAACCGTTATGAGTAATGTCTACGTTCCTGGCGGATTATTGAACCGTTATAAGAAATGTCTACGTTCCTGGCGGATTATTGAACCGTTATAAGAAATGTCTACATTCCTGGCGGATTATTGAACCATTATCAGTAATGTCTACGTTCCTGGTGGATTATTGAACACTCGCCATTCACCTGTTTCCCTATATTATTCGTTATAACATAAATGGGACATGTTTCACTATCCTTGAATGGAATATTTGCTATTACAATAATTAATAAAATACACGAAACAGCAGAACCGTATCAACAGTCTATTTAACGCTCACTGCTAAAATATGCACAACGCGTTTCAAACAATTAAGTGTTAAATATTACACATATACTCGTATTCATTGATAGCTGTGTTTGAACCCAAACATGTGATATGTTGCTTAGGTCATCGTTTCTTACATTGACTTAAATAAGTGTCATATAATTATACTTTGACTAGACTTATTAAAGGTTATTTAATTTTATAATAGTATAATAGTTTAATACTCACATCCCGGAGTACGCACATTCCGTAGACAAAGGCGATACCATAGAAAACAAAATGCCAGCTGAAAAAAAATAAATATGAAATAAAAATAAATCAATCGTTCGTTCGTTTGTTCGTTCGTTCGTTCGTTTGTTCATATATTAACCAAAAGGGTGGCTACTATACTATTCACCAAAAGGGTGGCTACTAAGATTGGCAAACGTATCTAAAATGTTTACGTATACAATTATATTACTAAAATATTTATATATACAATTATATTACTAAAATGTTTATGTATACAGTTATATTACTAAAATATTTATGTATAAAATTATATTACTAAAATGTTTATGTATACAATTATATTACTAAAATGTTTTTGCATACAATTAAATAACTAAAATATTTATGCATACAATTATATTACTAAAATATATATGCATACAATTATATTACTAAAATGTTTATGCATACAATTATATTACTAAAATGTTTATTCATACAATTATATAACTAAAATATTTATGCATACAATTATATTACTTAAATATTTATGCATACAAGTATATTACTACAATTTTAATGCATACAATTATATTACTAAAATATTTATGCATACAATTATATTACTAAAATATTTATGCATACAATTATATTACTAAAATGTTTATGTATACAATTATATTACTAAAATATTTATGCATACAATTATATTACTATAATATTTATGCATACAATTATATTTCTAAAATATTTATGCATACAATTATATTACTAAAATATTTATGCATACAATTATATAACTAAAATGTTTATGCATACAATTATATTACTAAAATATTTATGCATACAAGTATATTACTTAAATGTTAATGCATACAATTATATTACTAAAATATATATGCATACAATTATATTACTTAAATATTTATGCATACAATTATATTACTAAAATGTTTATGCATACAATTATATTACTAAAATATTTATGCATACAATTATATTACTAAAATGTTTATGCATACAATTATATAACTAAGATGTTTATGTATACAATTATATTACTCAAATGTTTATGTATTCAAGTATATTACTAAAATATTTATGCATACAATTATATTACTAAAATGTTTATGTATACAATTATATTACTAAAATATCTATGCATACAATTATATAACTAAAATGTTTATGATACAATTATATAACTAAAATGTTTATGATACAATTATATAACTAAAATATGTATGTATACAATTATATTAATGTATACAATTATATAACTAAAATGTTTATGTATACAATTATATTACTAAAATGTTTATGTATACAAATATATTACTAAAATATTTATGCATACAATTATATTACTAAAATGTTTATGTATACAAGTATATTACTAAAATATTTATGCATACAATTATATAACTAAAATATTTATGTATACAATTATATTACTAAAATGAATCTGAAATAAACATGGAGCACAAATATCCCGAAATAAAGTCAAGATCCGGTTCTGCTTTATGGATGTTAAACACTACGGGCGCTTTGTTTCATGCGCATATGATAGAACCAATATATGCCACATATGTGCATGTATTCATTCATAAATAATGTGTAGTTATATTCACAGTTGTCATGGACTAAACCCAAAGCAGCAACCTAGCAGGGTCATCGAGGTGGGAAGGCCACGGCACATGACATTCAAATACCAAATATCAATGTTCTTAAGCAAAGTTGTAGGCACGAATATAGATCCTAAAAGACAGATGGACAGACGACTCAAGGCCTGATATGCGCAGATCGAAGATCCGGGAGTATAAGAAGAAAATAATGAAGTTACGTACATATATCATGTACGTGTATTAACAAGAATTACTGTAACGTAGAGAGTGTGTCACATACTGTTAACTGTGTATTGGGGCATCAAAATTATACTTGTCGTTAAAAATGCTTTTACCGATGCCTGCTGAAGAGAACAGTTAGACAAAAATAAACTGTTAAAATTGCATTGATGTCTAAATCTAAGGAATCAAGATAAACAATATCCTGTTGGTCAAATTCAATAGCGCTTAGTGATCGGATACGGTACATTACGTTGAAGTACTTAAAAACTTTAACGATTGAATCTATAAAGTTTGAAAGTGAAAAAAAAAACCTTTCATACTTGTATTTAAAATCAAAGTTTTAGTTAATCCGATTGATCTTGAACTGTTGACACACAATATGGTTCATACTCTCATAACAGAAGCTATGGGTAAACTCAAGAGCTATATAAACGCAACAAAGGAAGAGATACGAAAACGCAATATATTGAGCACAAGTGTATATAATACCATTATGCGTTTTCATATGTGTTGCGTTTACACATCTCTTCCTGTGTTGCGTTTTCATATCTATGTCTATGTTGCGTTTTCATATTCCTTCCTGTGTTGCGTTTTCATATCCCTTCATGTGTTGCGTTTTCATATCCCTTCCTGTGTTGTGTTTTCATATCCCTTACTGCGTTGCGTTTGCATATTTCTTCCTGTGTTGCGTTTTCATATCCCTTCCTGTGTTAACTTTCATATCCCTTCCTGTGTTAACTTTCATATCTCTTCTTGTGTTGCGTTTTCATATTCCTTCCTGTGTTGCGTTGTCATATCTCTTTCTGTGTTGCGTTTTCATATCTCTTCCTGTGTTGCGTTTTCATATCCCTTCCTGTATTGCGTTTTCATATCTCTTCTCTGTGTTGCGTTTTCATATCCCTTCCTGTGTTGCGTTTTCATATCCCTTCCTGTGTTGCGTTTTCATATGTCTTTATGTGTTGCGTTTTCATATCTCTTCCTGTGTTGCGTTTTCATATCCCTTCCTGTATTGCGTTTTCATATCTCTTCTCTGTGTTGCGTTTTCATATCTCTTTCTGTGTTGCGTTTTCATATCCCTTCCTGTGTTGCGTTTTCATATCCCTTCCTGTGTTGCGTTTTCATATCTCTTTCTGTGTTGCGTTTTCATATGTCTTTCTGTGTTGCGTTTTCATATCTCTTCCTGAGCTGCGTTTTCATATCCCTTCCTGTGTTTTCTTTCCATATCTCTTCCTGAGTTGCGTTTTCATATCTCTTCCTGTGTTGCGTTTTCATATCTCTGTCTATGTTGCGTTTTCATATTCCTTCCTGTGTTGCGTTTTCATATCCCTTCCTGTGTTGCGTTTTCATATCCCTTACTGTGTTGCGTTTTCATATTTCTTCCTGTGTTGCGTTTTCATATCCCTTCATGTGTTGCGTTTTCATATCCCTTCCTGTGTTAACTTTCATATCTCTTCTTGTGTTGCGTTTTCATATTCCTTCCTGTGTTGCGTTGTCATATCTCTTTCTGTGTTGCGTTTTCATATCTCTTCCTGTGTTGCGTTTTCATATCTCTTTCTGTGTTGCATTTTTCATATCTCTTTCTGTGTTGCGTTTTCATATCTCTTCCTGTGTTGCGTTTTCATATCCCTTACTGTGTTGCGTTTTCATATTTCTTCCTGTGTTGCGTTTTCATATTCCTTCCTGTGTTAACTTTCATATCCCTTCCTGTGTTAACTTTCATATCTTATCTTGTGTTGAGTTTTCATATTCCTTCCTGTGTTGCGTTGTCATATATCTTTCTGTGTTGCGTTTTCATATCTCTTCCTGTGTTGCGTTTTCATATCTCTTTCTGTGTTGCGTTTTCATATCCCTTCCTTTGATGCGTTTTCATATCTCTTCCTGTGTTGCGTTTTCTTTTCATATCCTTTCCTGTATTGCGTTTTCATATGTCTTTCTGTGTTGCGTTTTCATATATCCTCCTGTGTTGCTTTTTCATATGTCTTTCTGTGTTGCGTTATCATATCTCTTCCTGAGCTGCGTTTTCATATCCCTTCCTGTGTTTTGTTTTCATATCTCTTCCTGTGTTGCGTTTTCATATCCCTCCGTATGTTGCGTTTTCATATATCTTCCTGTGTTGCGTTTTCATATCTCTTCCTGAGTTGCGTTTTCATATCCCTTCCTGTGTTGCGTTTTCATATGTCTTCCTGTGTTGTGTTTTCATATCTCTTCCTGATTTGCGTTTTCATATCTCTTTCTGTGTTGCATTTTCATATCTCTTTCTGTGTTGCGTTTTTTTATCTCTTCCTGTGTTGTGTTTTCATATCTCTTCCTGAGTTGCGTTTTCATATCTCTTTCTGTGTTGCGTTTTCATATCTCTTTCTGTGTTGCGTTTTCACATCCCTTCCTGTGTTGCGTTTTCATATCCCTTACTGTGTTGCGTTTTCATATTTCTTCCTGTGTTGCGTTTTCATATTCCTTCCTGTGTTAACTTTCATATCCCTTCCTGTGTTAACTTTCATATCTTATCTTGTGTTGAGTTTTCATATTCCTTCCTGTGTTGCGTTGTCATATATCTTTCTGTGTTGCGTTTTCATATCTCTTCCTGTGTTGCGTTTTCATATCTCTTTCTGTGTTGCGTTTTCATATCTCTTTCTGTGTTGCGTTTTCATATCCCTTCCTTTGATGCGTTTTCATATCTCTTCCTGTGTTGCGTTTTCTTTTCATATCCTTTCCTGTATTGCGTTTTCATATGTCTTTCTGTGTTGCGTTTTCATATATCCTCCTGTGTTGCTTTTTCATATGTCTTTCTGTGTTGCGTTATCATATCTGTTCCTGAGCTGCGTTTTCATATTCCTTCCTGTGTTTTGTTTTCATATCTCTTCCTGTGTTGCGTTTTCATATCCCTCTGTATGTTGCGTTTTCATATATCTTCCTGTGTTGCGTTTTCATATCTCTTCCTGAGTTGCGTTTTCATATCCCTTCCTGTGTTGCGTTTTCATATGTCTTCCTGTGTTGTGTTTTCATATCTCTTCCTGATTTGCGTTTTCATATCTCTTTCTGTGTTGCATTTTCATATCTCTTTCTGTGTTGCGTTTTTTTATCTCTTCCTGTGTTGTGTTTTCATATCTCTTCCTGAGTTGCGTTTTCATATCTCTTTCTGTGTTGCGTTTTCATATCTCTTTCTGTGTTGCGTTTTCACATCCCTTCCTGTGTTAACTTTTATATCTCTTCCTGTGTTGCGTTTTCAAATTTCTTCCTGTGTTGCGTTTTCATATCCCTTCCTGTGTTGCGTTTTCATATCCCTTACTGTGTTAACTTTCATATCCCTTCCTGTGTTGCGTTTTCATATCTCATCCTGTGTTACGTTTTCATACCTCATACTAATTTGCGTTTTCATATCTCATCTTGTTCTGTGTTTTCATACCTGATCCTGTGTGCGTTTTCATATCTCATCCTGTGTTGCGTTTTCATATCTCCTCATATGTTTCGTTTTCATATATCATCCTGTGTTGCATTTACATAGCTCATCCTGTGTTGCATTTTTATATCTCATCATGTGTTGCTTTTTCATATCTCATCCTGTGTTGCGTTTTTATATCTCATCCTGTGTAACGTTTTCATACCTCATACTAATTTGCGTTTTCATATCTCATCTTGTTCTGCGTTTTCATACCTGATCCTGTGTTGCGTTTTCATATCTCATCCTGTGTTGCGTTTTCATATCTCCTCATATGTTTCGTTTTCATATATCATCCTGTCTCACACTGCGATGCGTTTTCATTTCTCATCCTGTGTTACGTTTTCATATCTCATCATGTGTTACGTTTTCATATCTCTGTCTATGTTGCGTTTTCATATTTCATCCTGTGTTGCGTTTTCATATCTTATCCTGTGTTATGTTTTTATATATCATCTTGTGTTACGTTTTCATATCTCATCCTGTGTACGTTTTCATATCTCATCATGTGTTACGTTTTCGGCCCCGAAGGGCCCTTTTGTTATTCTTATAGAAGCGTGACCGTTAACGGACGGACGAACGAGAAATTTACTTACTTAAGCAGAATGTTCTTTTTTTAATAACCGTCGAACAAAAAATGTCAAACGGGTTCATGTGACATATATAACGTACGGGTTCATATGACATATATTACATACGGGTTCATATGACATATATTACATACGGGTTCGTATGTCATATATTACATACGGGTTCGTACGACATATATTACGTACGGGTTCATGTGACATATGTTACATACGGGTTCATACGACATATATTGCATACGGGTTCATATGACATATATTACGTACGGGTTCATATGAAATATATTACGTACGGGTTCATATGACTTATATTACGTACGAGTTTATACGACATATATTACGTACGGGTTCATATGACATATATTACGTACGGGTTCATATGACATATACTACATTCTGGTTCATACGACATATATTACGTACGGGTTCATACGACATATATTACATACGGGTTCATATGACATATATTATGTACGGGTTCATACGACATATATTACGTACGGGTTCACCTGAAATATATTACGTACGGGTTCATACGACATATATAACATACGGGTTCATACGACATATATAACATACGGGTTCACACGACATATATTACGTACGGGTTCATACGACATATATTACGTACGGGTTCATATGACATATATTACTTACGAGTTCATATGACATATACAACATACGGGTTCATATGACATATATTACATACGGGTTCATATGACATATATTACATACGGGTTCATATGACATATATTACACACGGGTTGATATAACATATATTACGTACGGGTTCATATGCGATTGGTCAGCTTTGTTATATAAACAATATTGATACAACAGTGTAACATGGTTTTGAGTCAGCTTAATATGATTAAATATAAGTACTGGTATCGCGTGGTCCATGTGAGGTGTGTGTGTGGTGGGTGGGGGGGGGGGGGGGGGGGGGGGGGGGGGGGGCGAAGTGCTATACGGGACCAATGCAGTGGTGTAGTTTCTTCAAAAGCTACGACACGGAACTGTTATATATTATTAATATAAAAAATATATACGGTTCATGTTAAATATCAACGTATGGTTGAAAGTTGAGATGTCTCAAACATTATCCCCACCAACACCCCATACCCTTCTCTTATAGATTTGCATATTGGCATATTTTATCCGGACATTTTCAATCATCAGGGTAGTTGCATTATGTTTTTGGCGGTTTAATCTGTTTACCCGCAATGTGACACATCGCAACATCCCTATACTAGTATATAATTTATTATACCTGCATTCGGAAAACTTCTGTATAGGACTTGGTGAATCTTGTTTTCTTCTGTCTCTGAGCCAAACTTCTATTTGTCTAGTTGTTAGATCCGTCTGCTTGGACAATCTCTGTAAAAAGCGCTATCGTTTGACTAATTTTTCATAAACTTTTGAAAAATAATTAAAGAGACACATGGCAATTTAGAAAAATTGCATATTTTTTCTGATGCAAATAAAACAAATGAAATAAAAACGAAAACATATATATTTATATGTATGTATATGTTTGTATATGTGTGTGTATGTATGTGTATGTGTGTGCGTCAGCATATGAATATTGACGAGAGCTACACGACTTTATGAGAGTGCTTTGCTTACTCTATTGTAAATATAAAGCTTTGATTTAGGCCATGAGCTAAACAAAAAATTGGTACCAATTTTCTGGCAAATTCCCCCTATGATTTTTTGAAAGATATATATCTCTACACCAAAAAAATTCCAGGGGGCCATATCTCGGGCACAGCTTAATGTCTGAAAATGAGCAATTCCAAAATGGCTTCCAAAATGGCCACCAATTTCTTAAAAAATGTCATTATCTATAATATACACCCGATTTTCAAATTTTAACTGCATAAATGTATGTGTTTTAAGTTACTTATCACATTAATGTATGAAAATTGTAATGTTCTTCATTAAAACACACTCTGTTGAAAAATAAATGGTTTTTTGTTAATAAAAACTAAAAACATCAACACCAAGAACACATTTTTGCATTAAAATTGTATAAATTTTATGTTTTTTATATGTTAGATGGTATATGTCCTAATATTTTAATCAGATATGATATAAGGTTAAAAAGAACTATAGATTTTATCAAAATTAGGTGTTAAACACTCTTTTTTTTGTGTGAATTACAGCAAAATCAAAGTGGGTGGGGTAAATCGTACAATATTTACACAATTTGACAATTAGTCATAATTTATATACATATATTGGTTAATCATGTTTAACATTTATTTCTAACGAAATTAATTCATGAACACTAAAAATTGATGAAAATACAAACTTGAAATATTTATTCATTTGTTTTAAACAAGAAGCCCATCACCTGATCAAAGGATTGACCCCTGTGGAAGCCCCTAAATTTGACAAAAGGAGTCCAGACTGATCAAATTTTATACAGGACTACCAGACAATACTAGATGTAAAATATTCAAACTCCATACATTGTGCTTATTAACACTTTGTTAAAGTTAAACTCTGTGGAAGCCCTTAATTTCACCCCAGCAACCCAGTTTGAACAATTTTGATAAAGAACTATCAACCAGTTGACATATCACTTGCAGAAGATTTAAAAAAGCTATATTTATCTATAGCATTCTCATATACTATAAAAGTGTTTTTTAATACAAGGTCTCGGTAGACCCCAGACCATTTATTAGAATAAAGAAAACTCTATCATAGGGATATTCTATAAGAAATAGGAAAACATCTGACCTACATTCTTGAGTTGAAGGTTTTTGAAGATTCATATTTTTTTTTTCCTAATCGAAGTGGTAGTCTAGTGACAGAGCTTCTGCCTCGCATGTGGTAGGTCCTGGGATCGATCCCCAGTCGTGTCACACAAAAGATTTAAAATGGTACTAGAATCTTCCTCACTTGGTGCTCATCACTTAGAGAATAAGTCTGGTCGACCTGTTGTCAGTATCATGTGACTGAGTGGGTATCATACCATATGTTTGTGACATGATATTTCAGTGTGACAACGCTTAGAATATTGTCTGACTCAAGTAGACACCATCTCGATATGACTAAAACAATTTTGAAAGGGACACTTAACACCATACAACATTAATCCCTTCTCTTCTACCCCTGCTGGTCCCTTATTGATATTTATTCCTCTTTAAAGGACCCAGTCTCATCCATTATGACTTATTAATGCTCAAGATCTGAAGATTATACTTTTGAAAATCCACAATTCCATCCCTTTTTAGACCCCTGCTGAAACTTTATGGAGATCATAAGATCACTGTTAAAGGACCCATTTCCAACTGTTATTACTAAACAATAGAGTTCTCAAGATGAATAAGATATAATTCTAAAAATAGATCTGAAAAACATTCAGCTCCATGGGTATCTAACTAACATGTCAAAATATCAACACTTTCGTTGGTTATATTTTGCTGAATGCAAGCCAATCCCTGGTCTTTATTTAATTGATTATACTATTTAAAGAAATACACTTTTTATAGCAGGGTGAAGATATATGCACCTAATCCCTTAACTACAGTGTGTATATTCTAATAAAACCAAACGTCCATAGCAGAATAAAGGTTAAAGGACACAGTTGTCCCAATTGTTATGATTAAACAATGATTCAGCTCTTAAGATGATCAAAATAATTCCCTTTTCTGGGGCCCAAATGCATCCTAACCCTTTCATTTGAACAAACTTGAAACCCCTTTTCATAGGGATATATATACTGAATAAAAACAAATTTGGCTGGTCGGTTATTGATACCTTATTAAATTAAGATTTCTCGTGGCCAGGGCCTATGATCATAGCAGAAATAAACCTGAGAGATACTTATTGCAAAAATCAAAGCCAGGTATTACATTTTCCAAGAAGAATATTGTTGAAATTTTGAATAAGAAAACAACTGATAAGTCTCTGGGACGGGTCCAGTCATGGCACCAGGGTCTTGATTTGAACAAACTTCGCGTAAAAATGCTTCACTTAAAATTTGGTGTAAACCTATCGCGCAGTATCTGAGGAGTGATTTATAGAAATTGTTGACAGACATTTGAGCTAATAGGTATTTAAGTGATCATTAGCCATATAAAAGCATCTTTTAAGTAATTAGAAACAGCTGCATATTTTTTTTATCTGTTTTTCAACTGTCAAAAAAAACTTATCCTACCTAAACCATAGGCATTTAAATACCCATTCGGACATTCGGATAGACAGACAGACAGATGTATGGACGAAAAGCGATCCTACTAGCTAATTTAAGACTTATCCATGTTGATCTTGAAGCACAGCTCATTCAAAAGGATGACAATTTAGACCAAGAAATATACTTGAGAATAAATGAGTGTGCTCTTTTATCAACAGCTTCAGCAATATCTATTGCCATTGTAATGATCTTTTAAGTGATGAGAAAAGGGAAGAGAATGCTTTATATATATGCTTTAGCATATCAAGAATACAATATTTTGAAAGAAAATCCATATGATTTGTTTTACGACATATTGCGAACGAAACTACTAAATATATTCGGTAGCGTTCAGAAAACAAATTAAAATATTTTGTAAAGAATGCATTCTCGAGGTTGATAACCAGTTATTTGGATACATGGTTTTGGTAACATCTAGCTGACATTTGGTTGTGAAGGAAGTACTTCAAAATCCACCAGGACCATTAACCTTGGCATTGGCTAACTGTCATGGTATCCTCAAGAAAACAAATAAATCTGTACTTGCAAGGAACATGTCCAGTAGACCAGTATGTGTTAGAGATGCTATGATGATTGTCAACAAAGTAAGTGTTGAGAACCTAACGTTTGGAGATCTGTACAAAAACACATTTGATACTGCAATGCAAGAATAGCTTTAGAATTATTGTGGTATTTGATGTAAACTATAATGCAGAGATGAATAATAGAAGCTCGGGTAGTCGATTGTGGATCTGTAATATCAATAGAGGGCAACCAATTCAGCAATAGAGATGCCTCTACGGTTTTCCAGAAGGCAAGACAGCATTAACCAATTTTCTTGTTGATACTTGATAGGTCCCGTAGTACCTTGCCGTTCTAGGTGCCAAAGAGATGTTTGCAACATCAGAAAACAAATGTTATAAACTAATGCATGATACTGTTTGTCATGGTGAAGAGCCAGCATCTTCACACAAAAAACTGAAACTCGCAAGCTGCTAAATGCTGCTACATGCCAGTCAACACTTTAACTCTATTGCCATTGAATCAGAAGATGTGTTTTCGCTATGTCTGGCACTTTACAGGGAGATCGAGCATATATTTATCAGATGTAGGACCAAGAATAGACAGCGATACAGAGATATATGGAAACTCTCTTAGTGATAATGGAAGTTTTTCAAGCATTTACCAGATGTGACCCAGTGTGTGCCTTCAATGGTCATGGAAAGGTTTCTGCAATTAGATTTGTTATGAAGTCCAGTGTATTCCAATCAGCTATGTTAAAGTTAGGTGAAGAATGGATTGTACTACTTTGCGAGCTGATTGCATCTCACCAAGACTTCAAATGTAGGATATATGCTGCAAAAGCTACTGATACTAAAGTGAATAGTTTGTGCAACAAGATGTTTCGGGTTTAATATCTTGGTGTTGAATCAGGAAACCTTCCACCCTGTGAAGGCACATTATATCTCAACTCATTGCGAGCAAATTATCAGACATCTGGCGTAGAAGCCTAATAAACTTTACTGAAATTCAAGTCCAAAAGATCACGGATGGTTCATGGAAGATGGTTAGTTGGAAGCTAAATGGATGAAGTGATATTCTGCTACGTAGGTTGTTATAGAATTCATGTCTCCTGCAAGTACGCTAGATAATGTAAATTACCAACATGTCAATGTCTGTTAAATGCACTAAAATGCTCATCCGTCTGCAAAAGTCGAGTAAGAGTTTTGATACAAAACATAGAGAAAGCTCTGATGGAAAGAAGAGCAGTAATGATGACATGTACACTATCCAACTACTTATTGTAACAACGGAAATGTACAGAATGGATTAAAAACACATACTGTTTTATTACAGTATAAGATTATGTTACTTTAGAGTTCAAAATTGCTTGAAACAGAAGTTTATGTTGTGTAAAATTTTCCAAAAAAAAAACACATTACATATTTTGCGAGTGTACCTATATGTATCGTCATTCTGATTATGAAATATAGAAGTCATTAGCAGGCTTATATGATTTAAATTACAGTTCATATGATCATATGATTTAAACTTGATAATTATATTTTAAAAAAAATGAATAAATACTACTTGTAAATGTTACGTTTCACATTTTTGTAACATATTTTATGTTATATAAAGTTATAAAAAAAAATTGTATTGTACTAACATGTGTCCACAGAACATTTATAAAAGCATCAGGGCGAGACTATACCATTTGGGTGTTAATATGAATCAAAGCATGCAGGAATTTGATCTGATCCAATTTAAACTTGAGAATTATATTAAAAAAAAAAAAATTAATAAATACTACTTACTACTTGTAAATGTTACATTTCACATTTTTGTAACGTATTTTATGTTATATACAGTTATAAAATTGTGCTTGCATTGTACTAACATGTGTCAACAGAACATTATATAAAAACATTAGGACGAGATGAAACCATATTGGTGTTTATATTAATCAAAGCCTGCAGGAATTTGATATGATGCAATTTAAACTTGATAATTAAATTTTAAAGAAATGAATAAATACTACTTGTAAGAGTTACATTTCACATTTTTGTAACATATTTTATGTTATATAAAGTTATAAAAATGTGTTTGTATTGTACTAACATGTGTCCAAAGAACATTATATAAAAGCATTAGGACGAAAAAAGAAACCATATAGGTGTTAATATGAATCAAAGCCTGCAGGAATTTGATCTGATATTTTAAGATATTTTTGGAACGATTATATAACTGTTTTTATCAGATGATTGTAACGTAAATATTGTTTAGAAGAAATAATTAATAATAATAAATTACATATTACATTACTTATCTGATACACTTGTGTTTGATTACGTATTTTTGTTTATGTTAAATTAATACTTTATAAACAAATCTAGGAAGGGATTTCAATAGAAATATCGGAAATCAATATTACTTCTAAAAAGTAATGTCAAATGTAATTGTAACGTAAAAATACAAAATGATTACAAAATAATTGCTTAATGTGGTATTTTATATCAGAAGAACACTTCTGCTCTTGATTAAACACCATTGGATAACACATATAACAATTATTCACTGCACTAATGCAACTGTTTTGTATACCAAAAAATAAGAAATTATTTGTAATGATTTTAATGAAATTACAGTTACCATAGAAACCCACTAAAATCAGACACTAAGCTGTGCCTCAAAGGTGGCCCCCTGACTTTTTCATATACCACAGACATGTATCTATTCAAAAAAAAGTATAGCAATTTGCCAGTCTGATTGGTACCAATTTGTTAAATTTTGGGTCTTAGCTCACGGCCTAATTAATTGATTGACTGATTGAATATTTAGCGTCATTGTTATGCCATCGAGGGCTAACAGGCTATCAGTTAACCTAACCACTGTTTTTGGGACCCTGAAAGGTAAACCATTACTCGACCACACCGCATCTCCGCAAGTAACTGATAATTTTCCTACTTTTATTATTGGTGAGAGACGAATGATAATGAGACACAATGAGACCCCTGGATTGCTAGTCAGATGCGTAACGGACTGAGCTAATCGAGCCCGGCATAAAGCTTTGAACTGATTAATAGAATGTGCACATAGGGTACATTACCTGCACTTCCGTGTAACTGACTTTCTTCGATTTTGCATAAGCGCCTTCTAACACCGGGTTTGACTTGACTTTGCGAGGTGATGCTTTGGACACTCCGAGGTAGTAACCCAGTGGTATAACGATAGCTCTGAAAATGATTAGGAAAGCATGCTACCTTTTCTATTATCCGAAATCAAATAGCGATGGATCTTCATTTCTTCATTTGTCAATATACAATGTGCACATTTATGATTATACTGGTTATCACCATACTAACTTGATACGGTTATTGTATGTTTAGCTGTACGGTTAGCTGTATGATAAGCTGTATGGTTAGCTGTATAGTTAGTTATATGGTTAGATCTACGATTAACTGTACTGTTATGATGTAGAAAGGTCGGTTTATTTTCATTATCAAATCATTGCATCGATATTTACAAGTTTGGAATGTGTATGTAAAGGCCCTCAATGATAATGATCGGATAGACCGTAAATAATGTCACAGTGGTAAATAATACAGTACAGGGTTGTACACCGTGAACTATAGCGTAAAATGATATAAGTGATATGATACAACATGATATGATATAACGTGATATGATACAACATGCTTTGATACAACATGATATGATACAACGAAATATGATACAACTTGATATGATACAACGTGATATGATACGACATGATATGATATACATTGAAACATTACAACGTGATTCGATACAACGTGGTACGATACAACGTGGAATGATACAACGTGATAGGATACAACGTGATATAATACAACGTGATACGATACCACGTGATATAAGACAACGTGATATGATACCACGTGATACGATACAACGTGATATGATACAACATGATATGATACAACGTGCTATGATACAACGTGATATGATACGACATGGTATGATACAACGTGATATGATACAACGTGATATGATACGACATGATATGATACAACGTGATACGATACCACGTGATACGATACAACGTAATATGATACAACGTGATAAGATACAACGTGATATGATACAACATGCTATGATACAACATGATATGATACAACGTGCTATGATACAACGTGATATGATACGACATGATATGATATACATTGAAACATTACAACGTGATTCGATACAACGTGGTACGATACAACGTAGTACGATACAACGTGATACAATACAATGTGATGCGATTCATCGTGATACATTACAACGTGGTATGATTTACTGTGAATCATAACAAAGTGATACGACACAGCGTGATACAACGTAAAAATGACTAGCCTGATTCGATAAAACATGACACGATACAACGTGATACGATACAACGTGTTATTGTACAATTTTTAACGATACAAAGTTAAACGATACAACGTAGTACAAAACAGTGAATATACTTTAATACAATACAATGTGATACAATATGCTACAATACAACGTGGTCTAATATACTGTGATATACGAAACAACATGACATGATACACTGTGACAACGTGATACGATACAAAGTTATATGATACAACGTGCTATGATACAACGTGATATAATACAACGTGATACGATACAAAGTTATATGATATATTTTGGTGTATATTCAATGATACAACATGATGTTTCAGTACAACATAACACAACGAAATGATTACAACGTGATGCAATATCATGTGATCGATACAATATGATAAGGTTTATTTGTTTGTTTGAATATTTAGCTTATTATTGAATACCGATGACAGTGAAATGACTCATGCGGCATGTGCATGTGAAATGGTCGATTCGATGCACGACTGATCGATCTGAATGTGTTCGTTAAATATTCAACAAAGTAGAATTTCAAGCCGTCTGAATTATCTTTTGTAATAAACCAATTGTATTTGTGAAGGAAGATCCAAGACACATATGCATGTATCTGAGTAGATCCAAAGTTCTTCCTTAAGTAACCAGCAACTTTTCTCGCATAAACTGTTTGGACGGCCTGAGCTAGACCCAAACCCACGATCTTAGCGAAGAGAGGTAAGTGTTCTTGACACTGCGGCTTAGAACACTAGTCCACGGCAGACCCCCACCACCTTTTACCATTGATAGCCAGCCCCCAAAAAAGAGATGAAAAAGCATTGTTTTTGTTGAGTCAAACGAAAGTTAGCCACGTCATAAGAACAGATATACATGTACATGTAAATGATGTATGGTTTCTAAGCACTAAAAATGAAAATAGAGATATATTTGTTTAAAGTGTCCTGTCGTTTCTTAAGACCAATTAAAGCAAATAGATGGGTACAGCAATCCAATAATAATACCCAGGTAAATTTAATACCAAAAATCAGCTTTTATAAACTTGCATTTTTGCAATCTCGTGATGACAGCCCTAAGAGTTTTACAAAAAAATAATTTTCTGATAATATTTATTGTCTTCCATTTATATATTATTTACAATGCACGATGTATTAAACTCCAAAATCTTTCTGCCCCGGTAGCAAGAAATTGTACAAGTGGTTATTGTATTGGTTTTAGCGTGCTGAAATACATCATTAATCGGCTGCATGAAACCATCTGAAGGTGTATATTTAAACACAGATCCATTTGTATTTGTTTACAATTTACATTGCATAAACTAACAAGATTCTCCTCTACAGTTTTATTTTTTTGTCATCTGGAATATTTTAGACTGCACAGGTTATAACAAATACTTTTTGAAAAATATATTTGCCAATAATCTAGTAGTATTCAGCATTATAACAAACAAAATGACCGACTGTGGAATTTTCAAACACGGTTTTCATTATGTACAACAGAATTATATAAAACCAGAGTGATCTTGAAGCTTTTATATGGCATTTGGGACCGAGTTAATACAGGTGTAAATCTGGATTTGATTTCTGTTCTTTATTCTATACCGTAACTATAAAATAGTTTGCATGTTTGTCATTCATTGAATGACCCAAAGAAAGAAGTGTTACTTACATTTTATTGCTTGCCAACCTGCACTTTGGTGGAAACATTAGGTGTTATATAGCCAATAAGTCTTGGAGGTGTTTTCTGCTCAGTATGAAATCCTGTATTCATATCCCAATTCCCAAGCATTTTTTTCTTAATTCACAATTTAAACATCACAACGCTTTCAACATGTTCAAAACACATCAATTATGCCATTCAAATAAAACAAATATAATTAAAATAAGGAAAATACATTTTTAAAGAAGACAAAACAGGAACTGTTTAATTTTAAAACCGCCCTGATGCGAAAGCGTTTCCTGTTTTCAATGGCCTGGCTATGTCTATTTACTGTATTGTGCGTTGGTAGCTCTACTTTGGCATTATTTTAACGTTTGTTATACCATTTGTAACAGTTGATATTTACTGTTATTCAAAACAATACCCCCGTGTGCCCCTCATCGCTAGGATGACAAAGCGCTCATTGCAATTTCTAACGATCACAACCGCGTCATTTCCAGACACTTGGGTTTCAGTTTGTGTGACAAATGCTCAATAACAGAAAAAACATCCGCCATATCATATCTAAAACGCGGAGTGTGTGTAAAAGTCCGACACCTTGTTTATACAGTGGAACCAGCAGAATACTTCAGTCTGCTATGCTTGATATATATTTAGTAAATCTCGCATTTCTCTTCATTAAACACTACGCTGTATCTGATTCACCAATATATTACGGGAAATGTATTATTTCACAAACATACGTGAATAGAAATATATATATATATATATATACACAGTCAAACCTTTGTTTGTCGTCATATCTATGAAGCTACCACTTGTCTTAAACAGCCATATTTTTATTTGCCATTTTTTCAAATTTTAGTTTTTTTTTCAATCTGTATTCAATCCTTTATTAACCTGTATTAGCCAGTCACCTGTCTTAATGGGTTTTGTTCTTTCCCTTGAGAGGCTCCTTAAAACAAGTTTGACTTTTTGTTTAAAGCAAAACTGTTTATACATGAAAAATAAAAAAAATCCACGGACTGGTTTACACTACTTCCGGTTCGGAACACTCCTGCATTTGACAACCATTTTATTGGAATGCTCGTTTCCAGTTCCGCGTCAACCTTACATATAGAATACCGGGTATAATACGCAGCCCCAAATGCAATAAATATAGAAAATAATCCAGTTGAGTATCTGCAGAGGAAGTGAAGACACTCACGTTCAGTCCCATTGTGGCAGGTGTTTTAACATTGGTTACATATCTGCATGGTGTCATAATGCTTGTTCGGGCTTCTTAAATGAACTATATTTTTTTTCAATAAAGTATTTTTTAAAAATAAGATAAACAATAAAACATGTTTATAAACGTGCTAAAATATTAATACTTCATGAGATATTATAACTTCAATGGACGCCAATAGCAACACCACTTGAATCATCGGTGAGAGACGAATAGCAAAAAGACGCAATGGCGTATATCAATCATCATTGAGACTGTCACCGTTGAGGATTTAAACTCGCGAACCCTAGATTGATAGTAGTAATTTCACAGTTTCCAAATCTTAAAATGAAACAAGAGGGCCAAAATAGCCCTATATCGCTCACCTGAATGACCTTGAGTGACCCAACTTAAGTAGATTATATAATACATGTACACTCAAAATTCCAGAAAAACGAGATGGGCAAGTAGTTAGAATTTTGATTTGTTTTAAAGATGTAATAGATGCGTAGAAGAGTTCAAACTTGGTAGAGGTTCACCCATGGTAAATGTCAGTGAAATTACATCGAAATCAGGTCAGTAGATTCTGACAAGAAGGCTTTTGAAGTGTTTACTATGGCTGCCTATATAGTAAACTAGCACCTCACTGTGGCGGTCATGTTTTTAACAAATCACAACGGCTTGAACAAAGTTGGTAATGAGTCACCCAAGAATCATTTCTGCGAAATTGTTTTAAAATTAATCCGGTGGTTTCTGACAACAAGATTTTTTAAGTTTTTACTATAGCTTATATAGTAAACTAAACCCACCCCCTAGCCACTATGTTTTTTGACGAATCACTACAGTTTGAACAGACTTGGTGAAGGGTCCTCCAAGGAACGTTTCTGTGTTTTTTTTTTTAAATTGAGCCAGTAGTTTCTGACAAGTAGATTTTTTAAGTTTTTACTATAGCTTATATAGTAAACTAACCCCACCTCCTGGCCGCCATGATTTTTAATGAATCAAGATGGCTTGAACAAACTTGGTAGAGGGTCACCCAAGGAACATTCTGTTGAATTATTTTAAAATCAAGTCAGTAGTTTCTGACAAGAAGATTTTTTAAGTTTTTCCTATAGCTTATATAATAAACTAACCCAACCTCCTGGCGGCCATGTTTTTTGACGAAACAAGATGGCTTGAACAAACTTAGTAAAGGGTCACCCAAGGAATATTTCTACTAAATTATTTTAAAATCGAGCCAGTAGTTTATGTCAAGAAGAGTTTTTACTATAGCTTATATATTAAACTAACACCACCCCTTGGCCGCCATGTTTTTTGACGAATCAAGATGGCTTGAACAAACTTGGTAGAGGGTCAAGCAAGGAACATATCTGTGAACTTGTTTTAAAATCGAGCCAGTAGTTTCTGACAAGAAGATTTTTTAAGTTTTTACTAATTAAACATGCCCCGCCCCCTGGCGGCCATGTATTTTGACGAATCAAACTTGGTAGAGGGTCACCCAAGGAACATTTCTGTGAAGTTATATCAAAATTGACCCAGTGGTTTCAGAGAAGAAGTTGTTAAAAGCTAAAAGTTAACGACGGACGACAGACGACGGACGACGGACGACAGACGACGGACACCAGGCAATCACAACAGCTCACCCGTGAGTCTTCGGCTCAGGTGAGCTAAAAAAAACCACAACAAAACGTGTCATTTTCAGTTAAATTCAATTAAATTTCACTTGCGGACACTGAAACTGGCATGTTCCTCAGCGAAATAAATCATATCAATTATTATCATGGGTGCAGATATGGTTTTATATGTAAACATGACTAAAATCGATATAAACATTGCTGTGTGTCCTGTTAGACCGACGTACCTTTAAAGCGGCAATCCCAGTATTTATGTCCCTTTAAACTAATAACAAAACTGGTAATTTTTGTAATATTGTAATATTTAGTATAAATTGTTACTGTCTGTGAAAACATGTTAACTAGTTATTATTGCCGACAATTGGTCTGACCCATTGAATACCGTAAATGATTCAGTAGTTATATCTGTAAACGTCCGGAAACTTCCGAGGATTGTCGA